>JBBPBX010009191.1:0-33430 GCA_038048925.1 Garcialebias charrua
ACACAGGTCACATGACCTGAGGTCAACTGACAAAACGACATAGGTCACACAACATGAGGTCAATTGACGTACCGACATAGGTCACATGGCATGAGGTCAACTGACGGACCGACACAGGTCACATGACATGAGGTCAACTAACGGACCAACACAGGTCACATGACCTGAGGTCAAGTGACAGACCAACATAGGTCACACGACATTAAGTCAACTGACAGACAGGTCACATGACATGAGGTCAACTGACGGACCGACACAGGTCACATGACCTGAAGTCAAGTGACGGACCAACACAGGTCACATGACCTGAGGTCAACTGACAAAATGACACAGGTCACACGACATGAAGTCAACTGACGGACCGACACTGGTCACATGACCTGAGGTCAACTGATGGACCGACATAGGTCACATGACCTGAGGTCAACTGACGGACCGACACAGGTCACATGACCTGAGGTCAAGTGACGGACCAACACTGGTCACATGACCTGAGGTCAACTGATGGACCGACATAGGTCACATGACCTGAGGTCAACTGACGGACCGACACAGGTCACATGACCTGAGGTCAAGTGACGGACCAACACTGGTCACATGACCTGAGGTCAACTGACAAAACAACACAGGTCACATGACCTGAGGTAAACTGATGGACCAACACAGGTCACATGACCTGAGGTCAAGTGACAGACCAACATAGGTCACACGACATTAAGTCAACTGACAGACAGGTCACATGACATGAGGTCAACTGACGGACCGACACAGGTCACATGACCTGAAGTCAAGTGACGGACCAACACAGGTCACATGACCTGAGGTCAACTGACAAAATGACACAGGTCACACGACATGAAGTCAACTGACGGACCGACACTGGTCACATGACCTGAGGTCAACTGATGGACCGACATAGGTCACATGACCTGAGGTCAACTGACGGACCGACACAGGTCACATGACCTGAGGTCAAGTGACGGACCAACACTGGTCACATGACCTGAGGTCAACTGATGGACCGACATAGGTCACATGACCTGAGGTCAACTGACGGACCGACACAGGTCACATGACCTGAGGTCAAGTGACGGACCAACACTGGTCACATGACCTGAGGTCAACTGACAAAACAACACAGGTCACACGACATGAAGTCAACTGACGGACCAACTCAGGTCACATGACCTGAGGTAAACTGATGGACCAACACAGGTCACATGACCTGAGGTCAACTGACATACCGGTATAATGGACCAGATTGCACATTTATATACGGTGCGGCCCATTGCCGTGTTCTACAACATGCTTGACCTGGCAGCGATAAATGCTTATGTGTTATACAAGGCTTGCACTGGGTCCAAGGATTTTGGACTGAGGGGTAGGGGGTGGGGGGGTGTAGGTGTAGAATTAATGGGTCATTAGCAGGGTCATTAGCATGTGAATCGACATTATATAGCCCACTGAAAGGGACCGGGGGATTTGGAAGCCAAGTTCCCTTGCGCAAAAAAGCGCAGCCTTAGTCAAATTAGTGCTAAATGCAATATATGTATTTTTTTGTAAGGATTTATATGATTCTATTTAATATTTTAGGTTAAGCTTTTGCAAATTGTTGCATACATTTACATAGTTTTAAGAATGAATTATTCAACTCTAAGCTTCTTTATTTAAACCATTTTACGTGGTTTCATTGTTCATTTACGTTATTTAAGTATTTCCTTGATGTGTTTTTTTGTCTGATTTTGCGTAATTTAATTTATTTTTACGCATCCAAGTTATTTTATCTGTTTGTTGTTGGTCTTGCTGCTCTACAAAATATTTGAGCATTATTGTTGTAGTTCTTTGGAACCAAAGATAATAAACCAGATGACATTTTTGCTGTAAAATACATTACATACTGGTGTTTTTTTTTCTTTCTTCTTTTTTCCCCTTTTGTTACTTTTAGTACCACTACTGTATTCACATAGGATCATGTAAACAGGGCTATAGAGTTGAGTTTAGCGAAAATAGAGGGCCCCAAGCCAAATTTCGCTTAGGGCCCCATGGAGGCTTGGGCCGGCCCTGGCTCCGAGTCAACAGATGCATTTAAAAACTTAAGACTTATGTCTTCAGACAGGCTTTTGATTAATTTTGTACATTGATTTTAGAGTTTGTTATGTTTTACCTTTTTGTATAGTACTTCTGTGATTTTATGATTTTATTTTTCCTTTTGTAAAGCACTTTGTGACTCTCATGTCTGTGAAATGTGCTATATAAATAAAACTTACTAACAGTAAAAACTCATTTCTTAAATATGCTGGTGAAGATGTTTTGCCAGAAATTTTGAATAAAGTAGATGCCATTTCCTGCATTCTGGTGTATTTTAACAAGTTGTTAAACATCTATGTTTACCTACATGTAAACATGATTCACTAACTATTTTAGAGACATCTAACAAAATAAAGTCAGGTCCTGTGGACAGATTAAAAAATTGTTGAAATTATTATTGATCATGAATCAGGATATTTTAGAGACACCTCATTCAACTAGTTCATATAGACATCATCCTGTTTTTAAACTCACTCCTGTGGCTAAGATAATTAAATTAATGTGACACTTTATCACAGTGACTTTAGGGGTGCAATTGACTTTTATTTTGTTAATTTTTATTTAGTTTTATTTGTAACACAACATGCCATTTTACTAAACAATGGTTACACTCAACTGCACATATACAAATATTAACTTTACCCAATGAACAGGTGACATTTTAATAATCACCAACAGTGAATTTAGGAGGGGCTTTTTACAGTTTTCTGATTTAGTGATACACACCGTGGTAAAGTTAGTTTACGACTCCGTCATGTTTTCATCAGCGGGGTTCTCTCGTGTCGTCAATTTCAAAACTGCATGTTGCAGTTTTTTTATCTTTGTGAAGCTTCAAGAACTCCCACACTATGGAAGCGGATGTGAGACGAAATGAAAACTAAAATGGTTTAGCAGGAATGCTTTTTCATTTCAAAGTCAAGCTGCCTTTTTTGAGTCATAAATAAAATTTAAAATGAATAAACCAAACTGCATTTTCATTTTCTTCTTCGAGACTGCTCAATTTGTAACTTAATTAAAATGATAAGTAAAATAACATTTAACATTTAATTTTCAATATATGTCTTAGTAAAAAGTGGCCAAAATTAATTTTGAAATGTCAATTTTGAAAATTAAAATGAAATAGCAGAAATGCTTTTTAATTTCAAAGTCAAGCTGCCTTTTTTGAGTCAGAAATAAAATTAAGATTAAATCATTTTCTTATTCAACACTGCTAATTGTCATTGAGCTACAGAGCAAACTGCCTTTTTATTTTCAGCCTGCCCCCTTGCGCTTATAGTGTGACAATATTCAATCTCAAAAGCAAACCCAGAGTGTCACGTAATGCGCTTGTCAGACAGCAGAGGGCGTAGCGATCCTGTTGCAGCGTGCTGAGTTTTAGTAGACATATATTGAAAATTAAATGTTAAATGTTATTTTACTTATCATTTTAATTAAGTTACAAATTGAGCAGTCTCGAAGAAGAAAATGAAAATGCAGTTTGGTTTATTCATTTTTAATTTTATTTATGACTCAAAAAAGGCAGCTTGACTTTGAAATGAAAAAGCATTCCTGCTAAACCATTTTAGTTTTCATTTCGTCTCACAACCGCTTCCATACCACACGTTGGGGAGTTAGGTCGAACAGTTTTCTCTGCGTCGTTCATTTGTAAAATTTACTTAATTTCCTTTGAAAACACCGCCTGTTCTACTTCCGCCTCCCTCTGTTAAACTCGCGAGTTGCGCTGTGGAGTTTTTTTTTTTTAAACAGATTTCGCTGTCGTCTCCTCCCCCTGTCTATCCTGAGGTTGTGATTGGCCAAAATGACGCGCTCCACTAAAGATGTTTTATTGTCGACAGATGCATTGCTGTTTCTTGAAATTCAGTCAGGGGAAAATGATGCATTCTAATCTGCCACGGGTCTTTCAAGTGGAGAAGACGAAAATAAGTTCCGGAACGCACTGTACCCTAAAAAAAAAGTCCCGGTACTCTCAGCGTTAAATTTTAGAAGTGGTGGAACTGCGTTCCGGTGCGTTCCGGCCCACTTAAAGTACTGCTGCCAACTGGTCTTCGAAGACACAGAAAGTACCAAAACACAACAAAGTTTAGTTATTAGACACAACATTTGTGTGGTAGTTGGTGAGCCTCCTCCCCAACATGCACCCTGAGCGTATGTGCACTAACTCCCTTCTCAGAGAGGTCACCTGCACGCTCACGCCTGCTCCACCCTCCATTGTTTCTCAACATTTGGGTTCTAGGTCAGTAGAAGAGACTTCTCTATTTGTGTCCTGATAATCCCCTTAAAGAATCCACACAACCCTCAGATTGCACGTATATGTGTGTGTGTGTGTGTGTGTGTCAACAGCAGTGTGTTAATACCACCAGCAAATTACACACTAATCCACACACATGGTTGGTAAAGCGCCCTGCCTCCCTCCTCTGTTCCCCCTCACACACTGAGCAGTGACAGCAGCCACGCTCCTGTCCTGGCTTGGACTCGCAGATAAACGCAGGATATTTCCCCTCGGGGGTGTCAGGGCCTCTTGGCCGGCGGCACCCATGAGTGCAGTGATGGTGGTGGGAGCACCAGGACAGGTGAGCCTGCATCAGATTTGACTCAGGGGCAGGACGTGCTTCTGATCTGTGAGTGGCGGTTCTGTTGTCAGTAAAGTGTGATGCAGCATCGAACAATATGTCACACTTTGTGACTTGGAGACATTTGTGGCTGTTGACCTCTCAGTTCTGCACATGGACTGGACCTTAGAGATATTTCTTCAACCTGCTGGCACTTTGTGTGAGTTTAAAGTGAGGGATGTGATGGTAAACATGATTAAAGTAGCAAGGACTTTGCACAATTGTTTCTTCTGAAGACATGAACTCCAAGTTTTTGGTGTGGGTGCAACATGTCAAACACAGGTCCCCTGAAAATTTAATGCTGAATTTTGCAATAAAAATTTAAATACCGAGAATACAATGCAACCTTGCATTTTGAGGGTTATTATTATTATTTTTTTTATCGCTTTGTAGCATTGGAAATGCTCCATTTGTCTGTGCATGATAACTTAATAATCAATGTACTAACTTCCAGTCTGCTGTGTGTCTGTATCTCGGTGTGAATAAGGTCATTATTAAAAATTGGGTTTCCATGTCAAACATCCAACATGGCTGCTGCTATATACTGTATATCTAAACCAACCACCACTATCATTAGCAGAATCTATGCTTTCTAGTGTCCTCAGATGACTGAGGTGGCCAAAGATTAATCTATGGGGGCCTAGGCCACCACTGGCCACCCTCTGGCCCCACCATTGAACCTGGTGGTGATAAAATGTCTCCCTCCGCTCTCCAGGATCCGTCACTCTGCTCTGCCTCGGACAAGAACATCAAACACCTCCCTCTGATCTTCTCCACACTGTAACTCCTCCCCACTTGAATATCTTGAAACAAAAACAGTTAGGTTTACTTTCACTCCCTGTTCATAAAAACACTCATGTCAAACTACAAACATTCACTGTTCTGAAGCCTCAGTGACATCGGTGCGTCTCTTGTTGTGCATCAGCTGTGTGCTTTACGGATCACAGCTGCTGCTCGTGTTGCTAACGTAAAGTGAGGTGGTCATGTTTTCTCTGAGGTCTGCAGTTGTTTTGAGTACCGTAGAAAGTAAATTTGATTTATCCTGGCTTCTTTTGCCCTTTCAGTCAAACGTCTGGTGTTTTGTGGGCGCTCCTTTCTGCTTTAGAGGGAAACCACACACTTCTTTCTGGATTCACAACCACTAATCTCCAATTACAAGGATTCCCTTGCTTTGTCTTTTCACCTTGTGGTAAAATGTCAGAGTCCTCAGAAGATGAAATCTATCAAATAGACGGTCTTGATGCATGCTCAATAACCCAGGTAGAAAAATCCAGCAAGATTAAGTCAGGTCGTCTGGACAGTTTCTTTTCGTTGAAACCTTTCGTCTCGTCGTGAGCATGAATCAGGATGTTTTGAACCACCTTCGCCATGACCGCATCAAACGAGTTGGCGGGGAAGAGGGTGGACTCCAGAAACCATCTGAGCACCATCAAACTGGTTGACCCACTATGTGAAGGTGCTATTTATAAGACTGAGTTTGTTGCGGCGCCTCGGACTGATGAAGTCTTTTTGGTGAAAGATGAAACATTTCAACAAGATGAAACCGTCCAGAGGACCTGACTTGTTGGATTGTGAGGAAGGTCTTTGCACCAGTTTACAAACCATGCCTGACGCTGTGCCCGTTTTGACAAGATCATTTTTGTTATCAACCAGTGGGATATGTCAGATATTCTGAGTGACTGAATAATTTAAGAAGAAAATTGTATAAACCCATGCTTTGGTGCTGTGACCCATTTACAAGATCATAGAACCTGATCATCCTCATCAGGATGAGAAAAGGGTGTTATTATTCATATTTTTTAATTATGCATACATGCAGATTTGAGTTTTGGAGTTTAATTCTCACAGGACTGATGAGCTAATGTTTAGTTCAAATGAAGATTCGTAGAAAATTCACACAAAAACGTTTCAATCTCTAAATTGTTCAAGGAGTTAACAAAGTTCATGTTCAAGGAGTTCTTTCAAACACTATTTTAAAGATCTTGAAATCAATGTTCCACAGTCATTTACAAGAAATTTAGAAATTACTTACAAGCACAAACAGCAGCCGCAGCTAGATGTAGCGTTTGTGGGACAGCCTGGGACACTTCCTGCAGAAATTTGATCATGTTTCTGTCAAACTAACTGTTTAAAGCTAAACACAGTGCAATAAGATTAAAACAGCATGGAGTATGACTTTTTTTTTTCATTCAACCTTTATTTAGACAGGTTAATCCCACTGAGCCTCGAGGACTCATTTACAAGAGACCTCAAACCTTTTGCAGGTTAGATTAGTTCAAACATGCTAAATCCACTCTGGAACAGGTTTGTCTGGGATGAACTAATAATGAGTAGTCTGAGCCAACCTCCTTCAAACCTCCCTCACTTTCACAAGTCTGACATTTTTCTCAGTCACCTGTTCATTTCATCAACGTGTTTTTATAAAATTTGATAGATTGTTCACGCCTTCTCTTGTTGGGAATTGAAGACAGCAGTTTATTATGGGAGTTTACAAGAAAGGTTAGGGTTCCCAGCACATCTCTAGATATATACCATATTTTTCACCATATACACCTTTTTGCATAAATTTGCAAGTCCTATGACTTATACACTGAAGCAACTAATATAATTTTTTTTAAACCAATTTTTGGCTGAGATCTGACGATTTTATTCATTCTGACATGGAAAATATAGAAAACTACAATTTTCAGCCACTTGAGGGCCCTTGAGCCTTATGGCAAACCAAGTGTCTCATTAATAGGTAAAAGTAGTTATTAATGAGACACTTGGCTTGCCATACAATTACATCTTTGTCTCACTCCAGAACTCCTGGAGCAAATGTCAAATCAGCTGCATTTTGCCGCATCGCCCAGGCGAAATGCAGCTGATTTCAGAATCAGAATTAAGCTTTATTATCATTGCACCGAGATAGAACAAGAACATGTACGTACAGTCGTCAGGAAGATGGATGTAGTGCACAAAGCTGCTGCTGTAAGTGCGGCCTTTCTTATCCATATTCAGAATAATACAAAAAATAAAGAGCCATGAGGATAGATAGTGGTATTACAAAAAAAGATCATTCACGTCTTGTCCATCAGGACACGATTTGAGACATCAAAAAAACTCTACCAGCAAGTTCATTTAAAAACATGATTATATATGCATTTGACGTCGAGGTGTTGAGATTTGTCCATGAGCGTTTTTCAGGTCGGCGATAGATGACCCAGGAGAAATTTGATAGTCGGCCCATCTCCGAGGCCAACGGGGAGTCAGATTCAGATAAGCTTTGACTTTTGATTTTCTTCAGGCAAACAGATTTTTTTCTTCAGCCTTGAGTCCTTCTGGGACTTTCTGGTCCAAAATGGCCTAATTGTGGGCATCCATTCCAATGATCCATGTTATGTGCCTCCTTCAAGGTCGACCCCATATGCTGATGAGTCCGAGAAGCTGCAAGTGGCCTGTGATTCTCAGAAATTGCCTCCACATTACTATTTTGCTCGTAAATTAGCTGATTTTGAGTACTCACAGCATGAACCAAACCTTCATACAGACTCGGAAGCTTTCTCATGGCCAAAACTGCTGCCAATGTCTTCTTTAAAAGTTGATAGAACAGAGCCCCACAGATGCCAAAAAGCAGAGTCCATCCATCCATCCATTTTCGTCCGCTTATCCGGGGTCGGGTCGCGGGGGTAGCAGCCTAAGTAGGGAGGCCCAGACTTCCCTCTCCCCAGCCACTTGGAGCAGCTCCTCTGGGGGAATCCCAAGGCGTTCCCAGGCCAGCCGAGAAACATAGTCCCTCCAGCGTGTCCTGGGTCTTCCTCTGGGTCTCCTCCCGGTGGGACATGCCCGGAACACCTCACCAGGGAGGCGTCCAGGAGGCATCCTAACCAGATGCCCGAGCCACCTCAACTGGCTCCTCTCGATGTGGAGAAGCAGCGGCTCTACTCCGAGTCCCTCCCGGATGACTGAGCTTCTCACCCTATCTCTAAGGGAGAGTCCAGACACCCTGCGGAGAAAACTCATTTCAGCCGCTTGTATCCGAGATCTCGTTCTTTCGGTCACAACCCAAAGCTCATGACCATAGATGAGGGTGGGAACGTAGATCGATCGGTAAATTGAGAGCTTTGCCTTTCGACTCAGCTCTCTCTTCACCACGACAGACCGGTACAGCGCCCGCTTCACTGCGGGCGCTGTACCGGTCTGTCGTGGTGAAGAGAGAGTATATATAGAGTCCCTGCTATCATAAATCCAAATATGTAAACTTCTTCAGCATCCTCCTGAGACAGGACTAAGAGGCACACCAACTGCCACACTCCCCATGGGTCCATGGCATACCCCACAGCGTGTGTCTCAGCTGGGCAAGCAGGTTCTCCGGGACCCTGACGTTTTGTTGAAAAAATGTTGTTGACCGCATTGAAAGTCCAGGGTCCTCATGTACAAAGACTTGCGTGGACTTCTTACTGAAACGTGACGTACGGTCAAATCCAGAAAACGGCGTACGCACAAAAAAATCCAGATGTATCAAACTGTGCGTACGCCGGAATCCACGCACATTGCTTTTGTACATCACAATCAACGTGGAATTGAGCGCACATGAGAGAGTGGCCGACTCCGCCTTTGACACGCCTCCATATAAATATGCAAATTCATTTAAATATGCCCTGCACCAGAGGAATGTCGTCTTGTCCCATCATGCATCACGTTCTTCAACTGCTAAAACAGCTAAAAATAAACAAAAAACAAGAATTTAAGCTGTGCAAAACTATTCAGTCTTTCTGTTTTTTATATTTTTTGCAGGTTATATTCTAATTGCGTCCATGTGGATGTAATAATTGTTAATCATGTGTGTTTGGTGTGAACAATAATGATTTTCACATCATGAACAGTTTCTCAGAATCACCTCTAAGTGTCGCCAATGGAACCAAAACCACAGAAACGTGCGTACGCCAGCCCTGGAGTTGGCGTGGGGCTGCGCACATTTCCACGTTCAGTTCTGTTTTGATACATACAGAGTTTTACGTGGAAAATGGCGTACGCAAGGTTTTTGTGCATACGCACCGTTGATACATGAGGCCCCAGGTTACCAGATCCATAATCTTACGTTCAGGAGATGTATACCAGGTACTTCAGACACACAGAGAGCAAAGCACGAGGAAGCAATGTCAGGGAAGGGAAGACAGAAGCAGCCACCTCGAGCGATAGCCAGACAGAAACCAGACAGACCATTAAAGTGCATTTATTAAGGAAAAGTTCAACTGAGACACACCTTTACTATAATGTCGAGCCAACAAATAATTGTTTTAGGTGGTTTTCTTGTTAAATTTCAAAGAAATGCAAAACGAGTCATTCCTCTGCATGCTCCAGTAGCCATGAATTGATTTTTGAAATGCAGCTGTTTTGACCATCAAAGTGCATTTATTAAGGAAAAGTTAGACTGAGACACACCTTTACTATAATGTTGAGCAAACAAATAATTGTTTTTAAGTGTTAATCTTGTTAAATTCTTGTTATAGTCCTCCCGTGCACACTCCCGTGTCCGCCATTTGGCAGCCAATCGATTTTTGGCACAACACCAGCCCACATTTCCGGGTGGTCAGCGGTGACGCATAACAAATGCGATGATACGGCAAAGTGACTTATTTATGTTTTTTTCCACTGTATTAGAAAATTTAAGATAAGATAGAACTTTTTTGATCCCACAGGAAATTGTTGTGCCAGAGTTTCAGTACAAAGGAACATACACAAGGAATCACAAGATAAAAAAATAACAGAGAATATAAAAAATATTAAAAAGTACCAACAATTAAGTTCTAAACAGGTCATTTTTGGACTGATGTGACTTATACGGCAGTAAGACGGAAAGTACGGTACTCTAGTTTTTACTGGCAGTCACTATTGAAATTAAAAAGAAAAAGGTAGTTATGTTTGTGTATGAGGAATCTACAAGTCTTCATGACTTCTCTTTTTCTGGATGCACTTCCGGCTGTTTAGACGTAATATTTTGTTCAATAAAGCTGCAGCAGCACCACCACTAAAAACAGCAACAACCACTCAAAGTGTGCTTCACCCTGATTATGTAGAACATATAATTTTCTAGAGAGAAAGCTTAAATATTAATAATAATAAATAAATAAAACACTTGAAGCTCACTGTTGATGCCAGTTGGAATTATTTTACATCCTTTTTGTTGTTGTTTGTTGTTTGTGAATGAAATGTGATGTCAAATCACAAATCAAATTTTAAAAACAAACCCTGTTTTGAGCGACCAGTTTTTATTACAGAATATCTAATCAGCCTCAATATCTATCTGTTTGGGGAGGCTGTGACTGAGTGGTTAGAGCAGTCGTCCTCCAATGGGAGAGTTGGGGGTTCGATTCCGCCAGCAGTCGCATGATGAAGTGTCCCTGGGCAAGACACTGAACCTCTCGTTGCCTCCGATGTGTGTCCCATCAGTGTATGAATGTGATAAAGCTCTGATTAGTCTTTGTATAGATCTAGTAGAGTGCTGTATGAATGGGTAGATGAGGCACAGATTGTGTTTTAAAGAGCTTTGAGTATCTTGATCAGATAGAAAGGAGCTGTATAAGTCAGAGTCAGAGAGTCAGAGAGTCTTTATTGTCATTTGCACCGCATGTGGTACATGTGATGAAAACGAGATTATGTACACAGGGTCCCAGTTACATCCAACAACAAATGCAAGAGAAAAACAGTAATAACATCTAGGATTAACTAAGAAAAACATCAACTAGTAATACACTAAGCCCTAATGTAGTAGAAAAACATCATTATAAACAGCAGCACGAACATGAGTCTGTATGAGCAGATGGTCACAGATGAACACAGATGAACACAGCAACAAGAAAACAGATCAGCATCAGCATGATGTGATATTTTGCAGTGTTTATTTTTATTATTTATTTATTCATGAGTCTAACAGCCTCAGGGTAGAAGCTGTTCCTCAGTCTAGTGGTTCTACATTTGATGCTCCTCAACCTCCGTCCTGAGGGGAGTGGGGCAAAGAGTGAGTGTGCTGGGTGAGTGAGGTCTTTCATGATGCAGGTGGCTCTTTTCCTGCATCTGGAGGTGTAAATGTCTGTGATGGTGGGGAGACTGACTCCAACAGACTTCTGTGCAGCCTTCACCACTCTCTGTAGAGCTTTCCTCTCTTCAACTGTGCAGCCTCCATGCCACACGTTGATGCTGGAGCACAGGATGCTCTCCACTGCACACCTGTAGAACGAGGTGAGAACTGGGCTGCTCAGACCAGCTCGTCTCAGCCGTCTGAGGAAGTAGAGTCTCTGATGACCTTTCTTGATCAGGCTGGTGGTGTTGTTGCTCCAGCTGAGGTTATCATTCAAGTGTACACCCAAGTATTTGTAGCTGGAGACCACTTCCACTGCAGATCCACCTATGTTCAGTGGGGTGTGGGTGTGTTTGTTCCTTCTGAAGTCCACAATCATCTCCTTTGTCTTCTTCACATTCATGTGAAGATTATTCTCTTTGCACCAGCTCTCCAGGTGTTCCACCTCCTGTCTGTAGCTGGACTCATCATTGTTTGTGATGCATCCCACCACCGCTGTATCATCTGCAAACTTAACAATATGACAGCCTGGATGTGTGGCTGTACAATCATATGTGAGCAGAGTGAACAGAAGAGGGCTCAGCACACATCCTTGAGGAGAGCCAGTGCTGAGGGTTATGGTGGAGGAGGAGAAGTTGTGGATCTTCACGGACTGTGGTCTGTTTGTTAAGAAGTCTAGTACCCAGTTACAAATGGAGGGGCTTAGTCCAAGTGTAGATAGTTTGTCTATCAGAGTTTGGGGGATCATGGTGTTGAAGGCAGATGTGAAGTCCACAAAGAGCAGACGCACGTATGAGTCCTTCTGATCCAGGTGGGTGAGAGCAGTGTGGACCACAGAGGAGATGGCGTCCTCTGTTGATCGGTTCTCGCGGTATGCATACTGATGAGGATCCTCGTTGATGTTGACGGTTGTCTTGATGTGGGACATGACCAGTTTCTCAAAACATTTAGCGACTATCGGGGTGAGGGCCACCGGTCTATAGTCATTCAGACCAGTCACTGTGGAGCTCTTTGGGACTGGGATGATGGTCGCGGTCTTCAGGCAGGTGGGAACTGACTCCAGTGCAAGTGAGGTGGTGAAGATGTCAGCCAGCACCTCACAGAGCTGGTCCGCACATTCCTTCAGAACTTTCCCTGGGATGTTGTCTGGTCCGGTTGCTTTATGAGGATTAATCTTTCTGAGACTGCCTCTCACTTCTGCTGCGGTCACTCTGAGATGCTCTTCATCTGGTGATGAGGTGAGTCTGGTGCTAGCTGGTCTGTTTGGATCATCAAAACGTGCATAAAACTTATTGAGGGCATCAGGCAGAGATGGGTCCTTGGGGCATTGTTTGTTTTTGCCTTTGTAATCTGTTATGCATTTAATACCCTTCCACATGCTCCGTGGGTCTTGTGAGGTGAACTGTCCCTCAATCCAATAAGTACAGTCCATTTACCATTTATCTGACATAGGATCATTATTTTATGTATTGTTAATGTGAATTTTTTTGCATCCAAACTCATTTTGATGAGCATTGTATCTGGTATAATGACTGATTTATATCGCACCAGTTTCTGCTGTTGGCCGTGTGTGGAGATCCATGTTGTACAACGATCACAGAGCAGAGAAACACTAGTGTTGACGCTCCACTCGGCTAGTTTCTTTTGTCTGATGTGTAAAAAATAAAGCCCCCCCCCCCACCAGTGGCATGTTTTATCTGGGAGCTTCATTCAGGTTTGACTGTTTGCTCACAGCCTTCGAAGCCTGCGGGGCACGTCTCCAATGTTTGTGTGTAAAGATGAATAATTCCTGAAGCAATGAGTCGAGCAGCGGCGGATGATGTCATTATGGGCTTATGGAAATTCAAGATGGCTCATTTGGTTCTGCTGGGCGGGGCGGTGATGAATCGACTGTCCGCGGCCCCCTCCCACAGGCTCCACCGCCCTTTGGTGTCCATCATCAGAGGAGGACACCTGATTGTCTTGTTCATGAGAACACGAGGGGACTGTCTGCTTTATGTCACACGCTTCTTTCTCTCTGTTTGTGTGTGTGTGTGTGTGTGTGTATGTGTGTGTGTGGGGGGGGGGTTGCTGGTTAGGTGAGCAGAAGTTGTGCTAATGAAACCCCAGGGATGCGGTTCGAACACACTGGGAGTCACTCTGTCTTCTCCACGGTCACCGCTAGCAACGCCCCACATCCCTGTTGCTAGGCAACAAGTGATGGAGCGCAACCCTCTGTGTTGGGAGTCTTTACAGGAAAATAAAGGGAAATTTTGCTTTTACATTAAACTTGTAAGTGCTTTTAAATGTTCATTAATTGTTTCACTTCACCTCCAAGTTTCAAAGTTGAGACCACCCAGAGTTAGACTTACATAAATTGTACACGATCTTAAGGAAAATCATCATCTTCTGTGTCAATAACACGAACTGGACCAGAGGGAACCATGAGGCCATAAAATAAGCAACACATTAAGATGTTTACATGTGTAACATGATGCCTGCTCACACTGATCTGGATTGGTCTTTTGGGAGTCTTCAGACAGTCAGCTGCTCTGTTGTTGTGGCTCTCTGTGTCAGCAAGCTGAGGCACAGCTCAGCAGGGATGAATTGAAGACCCAACCCCCCAGGACCTGTGAACAAACCAAGCCAATCGTACATTTATACAAACTTATACAACCACACTGACACTTTGCCCCCAACCCCCAACAGTTTGGGTTCTCCCCTCCCTGACAGCAGTGAGGGATTGTGTTTTAATGGTTTGGAGGGAACTCCCATCACATGACGCTAACAGACCAGAGATCAGCCTCCTGTGCGACATATGTTTGGATTCAGGTTTTCTGTGAGAATGAATGTGTTAATGATGTGGTTGTTTGGAGAGGTGAAGGCGTGGCCACGAGTCTCTTTGTCTTTGTGCTCCGGAGGAACAACCCCCACAGGGACAGATGCGTCGTCTGAAGTCGATGGTGTTTCTGTGGTAGGAGGTGTGACCACATCCAGGTGGGAACACGAGGAGGTCTGTGGAATATCAAGAAGGAGCCAGTGGACTCATGATTCATTTTTGTTTTATAGAAATAATCAAAATTAACAGTAAATGTGATAGGTTGAAGATCTATTATGACTTCATAACATTAAAACAGTTTAGAATAAATAATAACTCATATTCCACATAAACCTAGTGGTTGTAATACATTTCCCAGTTTGCTACAATATTAATGGTAAATGGTAAATGGAGCTTATTTATATAGCGCTTTCCAGCCCCCTGTGAGGAGCCCCAAAGCGCTTTACAATACCAGCCATCCACCCATTCATACACCGGTAGTGGTAGCCTGCCTTGCAAGGTGCCATCCAGACCTACCGGGAGCAACTCGGGGTTAATATATATTAACTATAATTAATTAACTATTATTATTAACTATATTAATATACTGTAATATATTATATTAATGGAAGACAACTGTTTCACAAGAAAACGCTACATTCCAATGAAAATTGCTGCCATATTAGTATTTCCACAGACCTAGCAGGACCATATATAGTATTTTATTTTGACATTCTCTGAATGTCCACTTACAATGTTCGCCAAATGTTTAATGACGCTCGGTGAACATTGTCAGTGAACGTCTGCTGGGCGTTTAATGGTGTTTCATTTTGATGTTTGTCAAACGTCGTTGCAGACGTTTGGTGAACGTTCATGACAACGTTCGGAGGACGCTGTCTTAACGTTCAATGCTAGCTGGGTATAAACAATTTAAAATCGTTTACAACCTATTTTTCATGTTACATTAATGTTTGTATTATTTTATTTAAGGAAATTGCAATCCATGCACCAGTAATCAGCTAATAAGCTTTTTCTGACCTGCAGTACCACATCCATCACTAGGGGGCGCTCTCCTTTCATTCCATTGCTGAGAGAGGAAGCAACTTAAAATCACTCTCATGATTCTTTCTTTCTTCTATTCTTTCTTTTCTTTTAAACTTTTGACACTTTTTTCCTTTTTATGAGTAGTTTTATATAGCATTTCTGTGAGTCTTCAGTGTATTAGATAATGACTGTTAAGCTAACAGCAGAAGCTAAAAAGCTGTGCTAACTGTCATTTTCTGTGAGGAAGCATGTTATAATGCAGATATTTAGCTATATCTTCTTATTTTGGTTTATTAATTAGCTTTTATATGTAATAATTTATTACTTTTATGCACTTTAGAAGTGTTTGTCTTGTTTCATGAGTTTTAAGACATAATGTTACTGTGTGTCAGTTGTGTACAGTATTACAGAAGAACTTGTTAGAAGAACTTGTTGTTATTAATTGTGTACAGAAATATGTGAAAACACTGATATTCGGCTGTTTATTAATATTTTGCTTTGTTAATTAGTTTTTTTTCACTTTATGACATTGGGTGACATGTATTATGTTTATATTAGGGGTGTAACGATACATAAAACTCTCGAGACAAGACGAGACGAGACAAATTACAGAGTTTGCGAGAACGAGACGAGATTTTTGCATCGTGCTAGTGTTAGCAGCGGTGTACGGTAAAAATTTCTTGCAGTGCTTACATATTGTCCGTGTCTTGTTTGTTGCTCTTTCGCCATTTATCGTTTCTATTGGAAATCCAAAATGCTGCCAAACAAATGATTTAAAAGTAGTTGGGGCGTCTTCTATAGCAACTTCATCCGGCGAAGCCATGCTGTCCGTGACGCTGACTTGCTAGGGGCTCTGCTAGCATTAGCGAGACAATGTTACCTCTCAACGAGAGATATCGCGGGAGTTTAATATCACGAGATTTCGTACAACGAGATCTCGTTACACCCCTAGTTTATATTCATTCCATTAAACTGCTGAGAGAGGAAGCAACTTCAAATCACTCTCGTGATTCTTTCTCATGGCACAGAGGTTAGAGACGGTGGGCCTGTGATTGAAAGATCGCCGGTTCAAGCCCCGGTACCAACAACATAACAAATGTGTGTGTGAAAAGGTGAAACACCCACACCTGCCTCCCCCCTCATTCACCCCACTCTGGGCCCCTGAGCAAGGCCCTTAACCCCCACCATCTGCTCCCTGAACAGGTCTCTCTTGAAAATGAGTTCTCGTGGCTCAGTGAGATTACTGTACCTGGATAAATAAAGGCTAAATGAAAAAAATGAGGTGTAACACAAACAGCTGCTTCTCTCTCATCGATCTTCACGATCTGTCAGAACGTGGCTCCGTCTGTAGATAATCCTGACTCTGTTCAGGTTTTAGGCTTCACCAAATGTTTTTTTTTTTTTTTCATTTCATCTCTTCGCTCCTGTTCCAATCTGTTCGACTACCTGTTGTAGAAAGTAGAGAGTGGCTTGTCCCTCGCTGTAGAGTGAAGAGAACGCCCTCCATCCATGACAGACAAACTATGAGAAGTACCAACTTCCATTTTGGGGTGTGGTTGCATCTAGGTGTAAAAAAACATCATCACCCAAAGCTGGGTTGCCATGTCAAAATCCAAGATGGCCGCTGCCACCTATATTTGTTAATTGGAGGAAACTATGAGTTCTAGCTTTTACATTGCTTAAAAGTAGGGATGCACCGATCCACATTTCTCACTTCCGATCCGATCCGATACTTAAGAACTGGGTATCGACCGATACCGATACTTTTCCGATCCGATACTGTTCAGGTATGTGAATCTGTATAATGAAATATTTGTACTGAGACTATAAAGTTATGTGTATTTTGGAATGTTTTCTATACTATAAAGACTATACTGTTAAAGTTTGTGAGTTTCCTGTTGTGAGTGTCTTCATTGGTTTTAACTCACATAATGTTAAGACGGCAGTCACAGAATATGATGGAACACAAGTGCTCTTTGAAGCTGGATCGGAAATATCGGCAGGTTGGATCCGATATCCGATACTTAAATTATGCTGGTATCGGATACCGATACCGATACTGGATCGGATCTGCCCCATCCCTACTTAAAAGTATAGTTGTCTTAAATGACTGCTGGTTGAAGATTAGTCTACGGGGTCAAGGCCCCTTTAGATTAATGCCTCCAACCCCCCAGCTCCACCAGTGCACCTGCTGGTGGATAAAATGTCTCCCTCCACGTTCCAGGATCCATCACTCTGCGTTGCCTTGGACAAATATATAAAGCCTGGATTGTTGATCATGAATCAGGACGTTTTAAACCACTTTGGCCATGACGCCCTCAAACGAGTTGGTGGGGGTGAGGGTGGGCTCCAGAAAATATCTTATCACATCCAACTGCTTGACCCACTATGTAATGTGCTTTTGATAAGACGTTCGATGTGGCTCCTCAGACTGATGAAGTCTTTTGGATGAAAGATGAAATGTTTCAACAAGAAGAAAGCGTCCAGAGGACCTGACTTAACTTTGCTGGATTTTCTTCTTCTTCATTATAACTCCACATTACGTAAAGAGTGTAAAGATTTGACAGGAACATGGTTTTACTAACATCTGAAACATGTTGACCCTTTCTTCTGCTTCTTCTTCTCTTTCAGGTAAGTTCCCCTGTGTGACCAAAGAAGTTGTTTTGTGGAGCTGAGTTGTTCCTGCTACAGAACACAGCTGCTCCAAACACAGCAACATGCACATCTACAGCTGAGTACCAAACAGAACGTGTGTGTGTGTGTGTGTGTTCAGTCCATTTCCTCTCTCATCCAACAGCAGCAGACTCTCAGTTCACGATGAAACTACATTTTGTGTGATACTACAAGATGTAACCCTTAGAGTCTGTGTTGAGAGTTACTCTCAGCTACTACCACAGCCCTGGTAGTTGAGCAGAGTTGGTTCAGTGGGTTGGTGCATGTGTCACATGTTGTGCTCATTGTGCTGAGTGAAGATGACACCCCACCCACATGAAAAATTCCAGTAACTACAATGAGTGGTTAGTGCTCCATTTGTGCTGCTTTGGTTTCTGAGATATTAGAAGTTATTTTTTAGGTCATCCAGAGGTCACCATCCCCCATATTGTTCCAAAACAAACCAAAGTTGTCTACTTTTTCGATTTTTTTCATTCAACCTTTATTTAGGCAGCTTAATTTCATTGAGCCTCGAGGACTCATTTACAAGAGAGACCTGTTTTCAACAAAGAATGATGACAACAACGACAACAATAGACAGTTATAAAAGAGGCATACAGATTTTTTCTAACAACTTAAAAAAATATGTCAAATTAGCAAAACAGATCGATTACAGTATTCTCTGGACTATAGGTCGCACCTTTATATAAGTCGCTTTGTCCAATTATTGTCAATAAATTGAAAAAATCCATAAACAGGTACGTAAATAAGTCGCATCTATTATGCGTCACCGTTACGCGACACGTCAGCGCGTCATTTGCCCTGCTGAAAATGACGGCCACAGAAGCATGCACGGAAGGACTTTTCACAAGATTAACACGGTAAAAACAATTATTTGTCTGCTGAAAATTATAGCAAACATGTGTCTTAGCTTAACCGTTCCTTAATAAATTCACGTAATGGTCAAATGTGCTGGATTTAAAACTAAGCTAACTGCGACACATTTACGTCTATAAAACATCGAATTTTATCTCAAACATCTCATAAAGCTAATCAGTTGTAAATATCCATCTAGTGATTACGTTCTGTACGTTTGATCAAAATCTGTCCTGTGGTTCTTGATCTATTTTGCTAACAAACACTGAGCTAACAGTGAAGTAGCTAGTTCATAGCTCCAGAGCAGGAGGCCGGGCTGCGACAGAGTGACTCCGTCCAGAGGAGACTCTCGTCGGACACATGAGGTGGGAACGGTTGGTGTACCTTAGCGGACAAAGGTGAAACTGCACCTCTAGCGGCCGAAAGTGTTACTGCAACAAGAAAGTTCATTCTCAATCGTCCAGGTATCAAATCCGCTCATTCTCAATCAGTTCTGTTACTGCAACATTTTTGCCAAAATGGAAAAACGGTCGTATCTGAGGCAAAAATTGGTCTAAAAATATGGGAAAAAATCCATAAACAAGTCTCACCTCTCTATTAGTCGAAGGGGGTGCAAAATAGGCAAAAAGGTGCGACTTATAGTTCGGAAGATACGTATAAGGCAAATGCAGAAAACTAAAAATCTATAAACAGGAACATGTCTGCATTGGTTTTTGCCAGAATTCCAACAGATTCTTAAAGCCATTTAGAGAAGTCAAGGCCGAGAGCTTCAGATCTTTTTGTAAGATATTCCATGAAACAGGAGCAGAGTAGGAGAAGGCCCTTTTTCCAAGTTCAGTCCTCACTGACGGAACACTGCAGGTAATCATGTCCTGAGAGCGCACACTGTAGCTGCACTCACACAGAGACATGTAGGAGGAGATGTATGACTTAAGTGGAAAAATTAAAAAGTAATAATGATAAGATAATATTGTTATCTCAAATGAACACATTTGTTTAACAGAATCCTTGTATAACATTGTGGTCCACACTCCATACCAGTCGGTGGCGCTAATGCACCAATTTCAATGTTTTCCAACTGCCAATAAAGCAGCACAAACGAAGCACAAAAAAAGTAGACCACTTTGGTTTGATCTGGAGCAAGATGGGGGGGGGGGGATGGTGATGTCATCGGCCGAAAGAACAAACAGAGCACTAACCACTCATTGTATTTACTGGAATTTTTCATGTGGGGGTGTCAGCTTCACTCAGCTTGCCTCAAGTAGTGCGTGAACAATTCAGAAAACCTGTGACAAAAGTTCCACTTAACTTCTGCTTTTGTGTTTGTTCATGACATCATCGATCACCGTTGCTACAATGAGAAACACAGCAATTCCTAAATCTGAACCCTGTATTGTCGTAAAGCACGACATGAAACATTTCTCTGAACAAGGTTTCATTCATGATCTGGATCATTCCAACTGGGAGAGAATTGATGCAATCCCTGACTTTGAACATGCATGGAACATCATTCATGGTATCTTTTCTAAATTAGTAAGTGAACATGCTCCATTGGAAAGATGTATGGTAAGAAGTAGATAATGCTTGGTTTGCAGCTGAACTTTCAATAATGCTGCATGACAGTAATTTAGCATGGTGGAAAACTGGATGTGACTCTGACTGGCTCAGCTTCAGGAAACTTAGAAATACTTCAGCAGTTGCTATAAAAAATATAAAAACACAGTATTTTTGTCCCAAACTTCAAAAACCCTAAATAATCCCAGAAGTTCTGGCAGACCATCAGATCTATAAATGGAGACGTTTGATAGCTTCGTTTTAACTTTTTGAATTTCTCAGTACTTCACAGAATACGTTCTCCTCTGTCCTTTCAGAGGTGCATGATGCATTTTGGACTCTAAAAAGTCAGCAGGTCCAGATCACCTGGAGTCTTTTTTATTCAAACAAGGCAATGATTATATTTAATCTCTGCTCACATATATTTTTCATTTTTCTCTCAGTTCAGGCCCTATCTGTTTGGTTTGTAAGTGTGCCTCTGTACGTCCCTCTTTAAAGAACCCACTGAATATAAAGAACCACCGGCCCAAGTCCAAACTGTGTCTGGGTCGAGCTTCCTTAGTCTGTTAACAACTCAAATAAAATATTTAACTGACATACAGTCTGTGTTTACAGCAGTGCACTGTACTACTACATCAACTTTAAAAGTATTAAATGATTTTATTGTTTTTGTAGGTAAAAAGCAACACTGCAGCTCTTTTTATTGATTCATCAATAAAAATCAGATGACCATGGCATTTTGTTGAAAAGGTTCTTTGACAATGGACTTGCTCGGCAGTCAGTGGAAGGCCTTTCTACCGCCCATCTTCAATATCCAAGGGTGTTCCACAAGGTTCTATCCTAGGCCATCTTATTTTATAATCTTTATTAACAGTTTAGATATAAAATGTGCCACATGCTCATTTTCATTTTTGATATCATCTTATATTGTGCTGCCAACACAGTGCAAAGTGCTTTTAAAAAGTTTTTAATGCGGTTCAATTCAATGTGTGTGACCCAAAGCTTGTTTCGAATGCTGATAAATCAAAGTAATGCTGTTTTCTAATCCCAAGACTATGTCTAAACCAAAGTTGTTGCCACACCACTATCACTTTTCAGCAGATTTCAGTAGTATCTCAGTATAAATAGTCAGATTTAATCACTGGTGAATCTCTGGCCTTTGACCCCCACATTCAACAGCTGGTGAAAAGGTTGAAGCTAAAGTGGGTTTTATAGTTAATTTTTTTAAAGCTAGAAAACATTGTCGCTGCCACTTTTTGTCCAATTAGACTATGGACACATGATTTATATACACACATGCTCTCACTGATTGCATACGTTGGACTCTAGATCATGGAGACTTACCTTTTTTCAGTCTTGGATCCCTCATCTTCTGTATACTGTACCCGTGTTGCTTGGACTGCCCCATCCCCCCAGGTTCAGTCATTGGTATAACCTGATGTACACAGCCATGTTGGGTTTACTTCCCCCTCACCTCCTGTCCTTTGTATTAGGAAGTCTTCAGGAGGTTCTCTGTGCTC
Organism: Garcialebias charrua; assembly: GCA_038048925.1. Classification (NCBI taxonomy): domain Eukaryota; kingdom Metazoa; phylum Chordata; class Actinopteri; order Cyprinodontiformes; family Rivulidae; genus Garcialebias; species Garcialebias charrua. The sequence continues at coordinate 22,201 of JBBPBX010009191.1, forward strand.
ACATGAGTTAATTTTATTAACCGTGCCTAAGATTCCTACTGATCACAGTAAAAACTGCATCCAGTTTGCTGCTCCTTCACACTGGAAGCAACTGCACAAACACTTGAAGTTGAAAACGTTGGTCTCATTGAACATTTTTAAGGCCTTTTTATTTATTTATATTTTTTTAACCAGTTTTTCAGTGAAGCTTTTGTTTGTAAATGTTTTGAACAATATCAAATTATAATCTCATTATAATTTTTATGGGTGTTCTTTTTGTCTTTCATACCATGATGCATTTGAATTGTGTTTAGATATCTGTGGTTTTATGACTGGAAGTACTGTAGTCTGTGTGTTGCTGCCATTCTGGGACAGGCCTCTCTTGAAAAAGATATTTTTAATCTCAACGAGATCTACCTGGTTAAATAAAGGCGTAATAATAAACATAAATCTAAATAGTTTGGAACCATCCGGTCAGGGGACCTTTCAGGGTGGAGTTTGCATGTTCTCTCCATGCATGAGTGGTTTTTCTCCAGGTACTCCAGTTTCCTCCCACAGACCAAAAACATGAATGTTGGACTGATTGTAACTTTAAATTGTCTCTAGGTGAGAGAGAGAGAGAGAATGGTTGTTTGTCTCTGTCCCTGTGATGGACTGGAGACATGTCCAGGTGTCCCCTGACTCTCAGACAGTGACTGCTGGACATGGGCACCAGTGACCCCCGCGACCCGAAAAGGAAGAAGCGGGTAAAGATGATGGATGGATGGATATTTCAGAACCAGTTTCAGACACTGCCACAACAAATGTTAGCTGAATATATTGAAATAACAACAATGCTATAACTATTTTGTTTTTAAGGTTGATTAGCTGTGGCAGCTGTGAAGTGAGTTCATTCTAAAAGTGAACTCTTGCACATTGTCTAATCTGAAAAAACCCATTCTGAGTGTAGGACCTCCAAGAAACAAAGAGTCTCAGCTTCTCCCCAGTTGTTCATTTGCTCAAGTGACCTTCGTTTCCTCCAGATTATCTCTGAGTTACCTTGGACTCTGTGACTCGGAGGTCCTGTCAGGGTCCTCAGGCCAGGGCCGGCCCGAGACTTCATGGTGCGGGGCCCTCTATTTCTTCTAATACTGTGGATTACTGCACTCAACAGTCAGATGATCAGATCATTCACTCACCTAACATAAACTCATTGCAGCTCTGACAGCCCTGGATGTAGATATCATCAGGGGGTCAAACTCATTTTCATTTTGGGTCACATCAAGCTCATGAATGTCCTCAACAGGCCAGAGATGGGAACATGTACAGTATTGATAAAACTACCAGTACCTATTAACAAACTGATAAAATGTAACTTTCTCTGCATTCAATGACTACTTCTAAAAATTTAATATTTCATGTTTGAGTAATTTGGCATTATAAACATAAAAATTGATTTGAATGACTGATAAAGTAATATTGAAGCACACAACTCTTATCTTGAAGTTCTGTCTCTGTGGCCCTTTAGGGTGTAGAGAGCCACAGAAATGGTTATGATGGGCTGAATTTGGCCCACCGGCCTTGACACATGTAATGTAGTGGTACTAATGCCTGGTACCCACTGCCCCGATTTCGGGCGGCTGAAGCGGCCGGTTTACATTCAAAGTCTATGAGGAGACGCGTGGAGTCACGGCGACCAGGGAAGCGGCGCGATTCGAGTGATCGAAGCGGCGCGGCGGCAGCCTGCAGTTCCCTTCGCGGGCACGCGCGCGTCCAAAGCAACCTAGCCGTCGAGCCGCCGACGTCCCAAATGTTGATCTCTGGAGGCTCGACGCGTCCAGCAAACAGTCGGGAGAGCCTCTGCTATCTGATTACACAACCACAACGGGACTTTTTTTGGACTTTTTAAACTTACCGGATCGAGCCTCCATGAATTGGAACCAAACTCCGGTAATAAACGTGGCATTTTTACAGTTGCTGCTGACAGGCTGCTGTTCTCTCCAGTGTAGATCACCCCAAACATAAAAAAAAAACGTTTTAATCTCATCAAAGACCGTCGGAGGTGCAGTTAACACAACAACTGAACCCGGAAAACGAGCTAGACCCCTCCTCTCTGCTGCCCCCTAGTGTACGTCATCAGACGGTCTTCAGTGGTTTGGTGGGACCCTGACAAGCGGCCAAAAGGGGACGGCAGGCGCGTTTCGAGTTGTGCAGTGGGGACCAGGCATAAAAGTAACCAAAATAAATAAAAATAAAAAAACACCAGTATGAAATGTATTTCACAGCTAAAGTGTCACCAGGTTTATTATATTTTGTTCCAAAGAACTGCAACAGTAATGTTCAAAATAATTTATTATGCAAGATTTTTAAAAAATCACTACAGTACTTTATAATGAAATTGTGTGTAATAGAACCACATAGAAATCATTACTAAAAAAATTTAATTCCACTTGGGCCCCGGGGCCCTAAGCAGCTACTTGGTAGTTTATGCCTTGGGCCGGCCCTTCCTCAGTCTGTGAGCTCACTGTATGTCGGAGTGTTGATGGGAGCAGTTTAAATCCCTCTGAGACCCTCAACAGATTACCAGTATGATACCAGACCCCAGCATCCTCAGCCCTCTGTTTCTGAAACGGGATTTGGATCCAGGGCCACCACAAACATCAACTAGTAATACACTAAGCCTAATATAGTTTATTTCCACTATATTAGGCTTAGTGTATTACTAGTTGATGTTTTTCTTAGTTAATTCTAGATGTTATTACTGTTTTTCTCTTGCATTTGTTGTTGGATGTAACTGGGACCTCGTGTACATAATCTCGTTTTCATCACATGTACCACATGCGGTGCAAATGACAATAAAGACTCTCTGACTCTCTGACTCAGGCACCCTGTGAGCTGGTGGCTGCTTCATTCTAGTTTATGGCTAATGGCAGTACGCTGATGTCCCCCATCGCTGAGGGTTTAAAGAGTTAATGTTTGTAGTTTTAGAGAGGAGTGTTTTTCTGGACTGAAACTGAACAGAGAATGAAAGTAAACCTTAATGTTTTTGGTGCAAGATATTCAAGAAGGTAGGAATTACTCAGAGGTAGATTATTTTCTTTTTGCTTGTCCAAGACAGCACAGAGTGATGGATCCTGGAGAGTGGAGGGTGCAACAAGACGTTCATGAGAGATATACATGATGCTTTAGAGTTGCTATGGTCCAGACAGAGTTTATTGCCAGGACATCTATGAAAACCTAGTTTTGCTAAAGATTATGCTGCGTATGCTTGAAAATAAGATACATAAAGATATATTCTAACAACAACATACCTCAATATGTCATAGAAACACAAGAAGAAAGAAAGAAAGAAAGAAAGAAAGAAAGAAAGAAAGAAAGAAAGAAAGAAAGAAAGAAAGAAAGAAAGAAAGAAAGAAAGAAAGAAAGAAAGAAAGAAAGAAAGAAAGAAAGAAAGAAAGAAAAAGCTAACAGTGAATACAAGTAATAAAGAGGGGTTGATTTATTTTATTTAGGGTTCTTTTTTTTTCTTTTTTTTTTGTCCAATGCAGCTCGAGCAATTTTATCCACCACCAATGGAGGAGCAGGGGGGTGGCCATTGGTGGCCTTGACCACCATAGATTAATCTTTGGCCACTTCAAATAATTGAGGGAACTATAAGTTTAATAAAAAAACAGAAAACATATTATTTGGTTAATATGTTTTAATTAAAATTTTAATTAAATCAAGAATCCATTCCAGGTTGTAGGGCACCAACATAGGAACACACCAAAAGGCTGAACAATTAGGAAATAGTTTGTATTGAGCAACATTCATGAATTGTTTGCCCAGGTTTGATTCTAACTATTCACACTGTGACCCATAATTCAGTGGACACATTTAGTGGCTTTTGTTTCCGCTGCCCTTCTTGTAAATGTTTTAGTTTTACACACAGTAATACTGTATGTTGTGTTTGAACTTCACCCACTGAGAATGGAAATCTGTCTGCAGTTCTTAAACTGACCACCAGGTGGTATCGTGGTATTAAAATGCAAAAGGGGTGAGGCCGCTGAAAACATCAACACTGCAGTCCATGGCTTCACAGAATGCTGCGTGAAGACTTGGACAGTCACACATGAGGTGGTGTTACTGTACGGTTGATGGCTGTGCCTCGGTAGAATGGGATTATGGGAAGGCAACCAGATAAAACAGGAGCTGAGTGGATGACCACTGTGTGGGTTTGCACCACATGTCAAGGATTCTTTCTACAGTATAGAGGTGGTCAGTGGTGGTTTCAGCACCATGGACAGGGACACAGACAGTCAGTGGTGGTTTCAGCACCATGGACAGGGACACAGACAGTCAGTGGTGGTTTCAGCACCATGGACAGGGACAGTAGTACTGACAGGAACATACTTCTATTCACCGTATTTAAAAGTCTTGAAGAAATACCTCTTTTTCTTGTAGATTTCAAGTGTGTACCTTTTGACTTTTCCCTTTACTCTGAGCTACAACACTGTCAACATGTGCTTCAAAATAAACCAAAAGTGTTTTTTCTTTTAAGTGTTTGTTTGCTTCAGAGCTGTGAAGTCTCTCATGCAGATCGTACCAAGACACATTTGGTAAGGGGAGGTAGAGTCTACAGATCAGGTCGTGTTCCCCCTCATCTCCATGAAGGTGGAACCTCCCGTGCTTTTATTCCAGAGAGATGCTTCCGTGTCTCGTCTCCTCTCAGGATGTTTCCCCTCCGCCTCGTCTGTTGCCCGGTCAGTCCGGGGGAAGGGGGAGTTTCGTGCTGAGTGTTTTTGCCATGTTTCCATAGCATCTGGAGTCTGAGCTAAAAATGGAGGGGTGGAGTTCCCCCCTGCCTTTCTGTGTTCTCCGGGCCTCCCCATTGGCTGGATGCTTCACCTCTCTGTGACGCGTCCCGGACCACCCTCCCGTCTCCAACCAACCTCGTCTCAGATGCAGTTACCCAGGCAGCAGGGAGGGAGGCTGCAGCGCACACTCACTCTGCGTCTCTGTGTGGAACCACTGTCCTCCTCTCGTCTTCATCCTTTAGAGACGGTTTGTCCTTGGGGAGACAGGAAGTCACCTGACAAGGTGGGGGCTTGTTTTGCTGGAATGACAGAGAAGCTTTCCTGAGGCGACTTCTAAAAGTGATCACATATTCTTACTTGTGGTGGGAAGAGTGAGGGGGCTGCCATGGCTCACGCTGCGTCTCAACTCAAGAAGGCCAGGTCTGAGATGGACCAGCCTCCGGACCTGAAGGCTCTGGAAAAGGCCAGAGAGAGGAGGAGGCGTTCCCGGGAACGGGCTGAACGCAGGCGGAAGGTACCACACAAGATCCACCCACCCCGTCCTTCATTGCTCTCACCTGACCACTGTGTTTTTACTGGTGGTACACTGAGCCTTCAGTCACCGCTTCGCCTCATCTTCACATTCATCAAGTGTCATTTCACCCCGTGAACTAACGAAGACGTCACTAGAGTTCGTTACAAAGAGACATTTTACATCTGATCAGAAATGAACACAGCATGTTTTACTCTGGGATTCATGGGATTAGCTCGAGGTAAACTGATAAAAATCTACTGCACAGAACTGAAAAACAAAGATCCAGAGTCTTTTCACTGCCATTTTGATCAAACATCAAGTGAGTCAGCTGAGAGTCTGACTCTGTAACAGATTGTTTAAGTCCTGAGGCTGATGTACACATCTTCATCAAACCACCCATCATCTACGTCTGTCCCGGTCACTGCTTCTCAGTCGGACTCATCGTTTGTCTCTGACTGCCTTCCATCCAAAGCAGTTAGAATACAACATACTGTGTATGTGTAGGTGAACCGGACCGCTCTGTGGCACTACATCTTTTCTCCGTCTACTCACAAGCACAGTGCATGTTCTCCCATGCAGACACACAAAGTTCATCCTGTCAGAGGCGGGATGTTTTATGGGACTGTCTCTATCTGCAAGTCCATAAACATTCTTTTCTCCCGCCCGTAACGTCAAGATGATTTAATGACACTTCATACACGTTGCATCATCACTGGACAGAGTCTCATACACGTTGCATCACCCCAGCTCGAAGGTTAAGGTCACAAAGTCAAAGGTTGTACAAAGTCTTTGCTTGTCTGGGTCGTTGCTATAGGTCTCTGTATAAAAGGTTTGACAGGCGTACAATGTGTCGTATGCAGTTCTCTGGATGGTAAAGGTGTAACCAAATTAAGGACCATGGGAGACCGGGCTTTCGGTGTGGCTGCCCCCCGCCTGATGAGCCTGCACTGTGAGAGCGAGTCGTTCTAGTCTAACCTGCAGCTGAATAGAAGAACAACCAGGCCCCTCATGCACATCTATAAAGCTTGGCGCGCCACACACTGCAGACATTTTGAAATGAGAAAAACCTGGACAGGAAGAGAAACGTCTGCAGCTTCACAACAAATGTCCACTTGTTTCAGTTTTTAAACCTATTTTTATTCAGAGCTGCAGAACTTTGTGTAAATTATAAGAAGTAAAGGTTTCTACTCTATATCCAAAGTCAGTTCTCAGAAATAGACTAATTGAGAAATGGTCTCTTTGGCTTTGTTTGTTAGTCCCTCGCTACTTCGCAGTTTGTTTATCGCAGACTCTATCTATCGCGGTTTTTCAAAATAAGATTGGACATGACACACAATTGGCTGATTGATGGATGAGCTGCACAATCAGCATGAAATTTTAATTTAAAATAAAATATATTAAATTATTTAGCACCTGCTGCACCTTTGCGCAGCCCATACGGCAAGAGAAACTTCCTGCTGCAGCTGATCAGCTGATCTCGGTATGGATCCCACGCGATAAACGAGGGACTACTGTACATGGTTGTACTCAAAATAGCATTAGATTTAAGATTTTAATGAATCTCTGAAATTGTAATCATAGAATGAACTCTATGTCTACAACAGTTTAACCTTTGTAGAGATTAGCTAAACAAAAGCTAATAGCTAAACTTAGTAGTTAAAGTTTAAAATAAGAAAATGTATAGCTGAACACTGATATAATCTAATATGTAGCCTAACAGCTCAAATTAGCGAAATAGTGACAAAAATCTAAAAGCAGCCAAACCATAGCTAAAAGCTAAAACTAGCAAATCTGTAGAGAAAACAAACAAACAAGCAAACATAAAAATAAAACAAATACGTCAAAGCAGATTACAAAGAGCACAAAGTTGATGTATTTCTGAACATTGCAATACATTTTTAGAAGACTTAAAAAAGATTGTATTGTAGAAATATACAGTAAAGGTTACAAATCCAAGTCATAGCCGTAATGTCTTGAAAGAGCTGAAAAGTATGCTGAAATATTTAGTCCAAAACCATACTGAATAAATCTAACCAGGTTGAGACAGGTCCTCTGGACAGATTCTTCTTTGTTGAAACATTTTGTATTTTATCCAGAAGACTTCTTCAGTCTGAGGAGCTGCAACAAACTCACTCTTATTTTTTTATTATTTTTTTAATGAATTTATTCATAAAAAATAAAAAAAATCACATATGAAAACAAAATATAAAATGAAAGGCAACAGAAGGAAGAAAAAAATCTTTTCATATCTGCCCCTTTTTAAAAACAATCAATTCAAACAATAATTATCTATAAGTAACAGAACAAAATGAATAACTCATCCTAATTTTCTAATACATTACACATTAAACTACTTCTTTTTTTTTTTCAACAATTCGTTTTTGATCATTTTCTTAAACATTGACTTTGCTTTTTTTTTACATCATACTCCAAATCAGGACATACTGAATAAACTACAATAGAGTGGAGTGAGCTCAACATTTCTCTCTGTCCCACATTAAACACTCTGTGTCAGAGATGTGAGTTTAATCTAAACTAGTTTACCAGTGGCCATGTCTGTTTACACACAGACCTGCATCTGATTTATCTTTTATCACAGTAGTTATTCTTCTTTTGTACTCGTGAGTTAATCATGAAATTTGTGTTGCTGTTTAGTCGTAAATCTTTTGTGTTGTGTCAGTGCTCTCTCCATCCCCTCTAGCATTCATTGCTTTTATAGTTATGAACTGAACTGTGAGGGTGATTATCACCAGGGATTACTTTTCTACCCATTCTCCATCCCTACACCCCCCCCTCCCCTGGCTCCATGCAAAATCTGAACGTGATTAATTGGTTTCAGTTGGCAGATTGCCCACTGAGCACTCAGGTCAAATATTTACATGCCAGCCACATGTATGGTACTGTCAGGCCAGTGTTTATCACTCCTGTGCATGTAATGCTGGAAAACATTAAAGGGGTGTAAATGGTACTCAGTAAATACCAGAGAGCCTTGAGGTCGAGGGACTAAACAACACAAGGGGAAAAACACTGGGGAAGCGGAATCACAAGTAAAACAAAGGTACCAGAATTAAAGAAATACTAAAAAAAAAAAATTTTTAAATCATGCAAAACACACAGATCATGACATTAGTTATGATCCTGGCATACATATATAAATATATATATATATATATATATATATATATATATATATATATACATATATATATATATATATATATATAGGGCGGCCGTGGTGTAGTGGTAATGGCAGTCGTCTCCCGATCGGAAAGTTGGCGGTTCGACTCCCGGGACCCGCACCATGTGTCGTTGTGTCCTTGGGCAAGACACTTAACCCTGAGTTGCTCCCGGTAGGACTGGAAAGCACCTTGCATGGTAGTCTGCCGCCACCGGTTTATGAATGTGTGTAGCATTCAATATATGTGTAGCACTTTGAGATTTTCAGTAATGAAAAGTGCGTTATAAATTGAATTAATTATTATTATTATTATTATATATAGGTGCGTGTGTTTATTTGCCAGTTATGAACGAAAATATTAGTATCATTTAATCACTGACTACATAAAATCATAACACTAAAAGCTGTCTCTTAAATCATACCTGGTGTTCTCGTTCCTCTGGAGGATACAGAGTCTTTTTTCAGGTGGTTTCTCGTAGCCCAGCCACAAAGAAGGATGCAGGTTTTTGTTTTCGGAGCATGTTCAACACACACTAGTTGCAGCCACAAATTCAGCTTCGTCTGATTATTCGTACAGCCACGAACAGCGCAACAGGTACCCGAGCTCCTCAAGGACATCTTCGTGACAATATTAGCTCGAAATAACAGAAAACAGAACTTTAACAGAACTTCTACGATGCGCGCAGATTAACAAGTAAACAACGAGGAGCCAATGCAGAAATTCTACTTCCGGGGTCAAAACGGAAGTAAGTCCCATAATCGCTTCTACAGTGACACCCTCAGGAATAAGGTGGATATATATATATATATATATATATATATATATATATATATATATATATATATATATATATATATATATATATATATATATATATATATATATATATATATACAGGGAACCCTCGAGTTACGTCAGGGATCCGGACCTACGGGTGTGACTTAGGTCGATTCTGCCGTATCTCGCATACCAAAAACACGTGCCTGTCGTAGGTCCGCATTTCTGACGTAGGTCGAGGCTATACCGCTAACAGAGCGCCGCACACACATTTAACGGCATGAGAATGAACAAGCGGACATCCTATGCCATAAACATGCACAGAANATATATATATATATATATATATATATATATATATATATATATATATATATTAGGGGTGTAACGGTACGCTAAAATCACATTTCGGTTCGGTTCAACTACAAGGAGGGCTCGGTTCGGTTTATTTTCGGTACAAAAAAAAGGACAAAATAAAGACTTACAAAATGTTTATTTTGAAAATATGCCAAAAATACGTTTGTACTGTACAGTATTGTAGTAATAAATAAAAGTGACCCATTTGGATGATATTTTAAATAAACAGCACTCTACAATAAAACTATTTTAACAATAATAAAAATCTTAATAAATACAATAACAGTCAGAACAATAAGCAGCAACAGACTGTTTACAATCTAACTAATCAAGTTTTTGTCCAGTAGCATCAGTGTGGCTGTATTTGTCCTCATTACTGTACTCACAACCTCTTCTTGGTGGGACAGGTCCCTGGAAAAGTTCAAAGTTCAGTTCAGTCATCACACACTTCTTAGCTGCAGGTGATCTCTGGTGGATGTCTGTCCCAGACTGGAAATAAAACACATAAAAAAAAGTTAATAATATTATGATTTTGAATAAAAAAGATTATTTAGATAATTTTGATTTGATGTTAATTCATTCATTTTAAAAGAACAATACAAAACAAGTTTCATCAGATACAAGAATACAAGTAGGATAAAATGAAAGGAGCAGAAAGAAGATGAAATCTTATTATATCTGCCCCTTATTTCACAGTTTGTTCAAACAATGATAACCTTCAAACTACATCACAAAATGAATAACTCTACTTAATTTTTCTAACTGTAATACACAAACTACATCACAAAATGAATAACTACTTAATTTTTCTAACTGTAATACACAAACACACTAAGCTACATCATATATAGTTTTTGAGCAAGTCCTTTTTGACCTTTTTCTTAAATGTATACATTGATTTTGCATTTTTAACATCACTCTCCAGAACATTCCACAGATAATATAATAAAAGAACAATACCTCTTCTTGAATGGTTGAATCTCTCACTCATCATTAGGGCAGGGCTTTGCTCCAGGTCTTATAAGTTTTAGTTTTTTCATAAAGTTCTGCACTTTTTGAGTGATGGATGTTCGTAGCAAGGATCAATAACTTTAAAGCCTGCGCATAATAACAACATTCAGACTTACATTCAGATATTTAAAAATTCACAGTTTGTGTTATTGCTCTGGACTGATGTGATTTACCTGATAAAAGTAGTTTAAATGCAGCTGTGGTTGTTAGCGCTGTTGCAAGCTGCTCGTTCACATTCCGATGACGTAGTTTCAAGCGCGTTCACGTGAGACGTGCTGTCTGCTGCAGAGCCAGTCTCTTCATGAAACAAAGTCCACACACACAACTTTGAATCTGCGTGCAGCTCGTCTTTTAACAAGAAACGTTCCCCAAACAGGAGACCGCAGTGAGAAGCTAACGGCTAAAGGCTGAGCGAGCTACGCGTGCTTCGCGATAATAGCTCCGTGCTGAAACGCGCCCAGGAAATTTTGTTCTGCGGCGCATATATTAATGTTCAATGAGTGAAAAAATAACCGAAACGGTACGCAGGTGGACCGAACCGAACGTGCCGAACCGAAACGGTTCGGTACACCCATTACAACCGTTACATGCCTAATATATATATATATATATATATATATATATATATATATATATAT
>JBBPBX010009191.1:33745-55453 GCA_038048925.1 Garcialebias charrua
GTTCTTAAACCCTTCCCACACTCTTGCAATATTCTAAAATATTCCCTAACTCTAAACGCTCTAAAAGAGAACAGCATGTCATGATTTCAGCTCCCTGTCTCCTTTGCTCTTTGCCACCTGCAAGCCCTAATGGCCACGCCCACTTCTTCACTCTGCACGCTGAACAGCTGATCAGCTGCAACACAAAGTTTATCCTGCAGTGTGGGTTGCACAAAGGTCAGGAGGTGCTAAATAATATTACACAATTTAAAATAAAAATTCCATGCCGAACGTTATTTTGAAAAACCGCGATAAAGCGAGTCCACGACAAACGAACTGCCAAGTAGCAAGGGACTACTGTATATGTATATATGTTCATATTATGACTGGAAAATAATATCGATATATGTATACTTTTATTCAAAAATGGTGAAATGTGTTTTAAGCACATTTTCAATATTTCAATATGATTACAGCGTTTCACTGACACATTTTCTGTTTGGGTTGAAGCAGCAGCTTCAGTTTCAACCCGAACAGAAAAAGGTGCGATACAACTAGTACGTGGTGACGTAGATGTTACACAGAGCTTGAGTCCATAAAGAGTTAGTGGTAACAAGCTAGGCTAGGCTAATCGCCAACGTGCGTTAAGTTTTTGCTTCAAAATGAGTGTCCATGACCGTCAGAATGTTTGTTTGTTAGTTTATTCATTTTATAATATGAAATACAACAATTAACATATTCATAATAGAAAAAAAAATGAAATGTAGCAGATGAAGAATACATCTTATTAAATCTGCTCCTTATTTATCTAATAACAGTTCAAACAATATTTTCTATAATAATAAAAATTAGTAAATAACTCAGTCAATTTTCAATTCACATATATCACACATTAAAATATATTAATGTATATTTTTTTAGCAATTCATTTTTTACCAGTTTCTTAAATACAAGGATTGATTTGGCTTCCTTAACATTTGTCATTAAGTTATTCCATAATACAGTAGTACAGTACTCCTTGAATTAAGGTAGATCTTCCCTTCAAACTAGTTCTAAACTGTGGTTGTACAAATACATCTTTCCCCTTGAGATTATAACAACTAGATCTTTTCACAAAATGCATTTGGATATTTGATGGCAGTGTATTTTTATGAGCTCTAATCATAAGTGACAAAATGTTATAGTCCACCAAATCATAGAACTTCAACAATTTCATTTGATAAAATAATTCATTTGATGGGTGACAGTAATGTTTTCTTGTTATAATTCTTACAATTCTTTTCTGCAAAATAAAAATAGGCATTGTGATTGACTTACACGCTTTTCCCCAAACATTAACACAATAAATCAAGTGTGGCATAATAATTGTATTATACAATAAATACAGTGCATTGTCATTTAATAGATGTCTAACCCTATAAAATATTGCAATAGATTTAGATATTTCCGTTTTAACAGAATTAATATGTTGTTTCCATGATGGATTTTCGTTGATGACAACACCTAAAAATTTTGCCTCACTGACTCTACAAATTACTGAGTCCTCAACTTGAAATGGAACATCAGTTGTTTTCTTTCTATTTCCAAATATCAAATTGTTAGTTTTTTCCATGTTTAATGATAATTTATTGAGTTTAAACCAGTTCTGAACTTTAACAAACTCCCTCATCATTGACTCCAATAGTTGTTCAATATTAGTACCAGAACAAAAAATAGTTGTATCATCAGCGAAAAGAACACACTTGAAGAGATCAGATACCTTAACCAGATCGTTTATATACAAGATGAACAACTTCGGACCAAGTACCAATCCCTGAGGAACTCCACATGTAATAGTACAGTGATTTGATCGTACATCATCTAATTGTACAAACTGTTTCCTTTTTTTTCCAAGTAACTACACACCCATTGTAACGCTAATCCTCTGATGCCATACTGATGTAATTTGTCAAGGAGAATACTGTGATTAACAGTATCAAAAGCCTTTTTTTAGATCTACAAACACACTTACACAATATTGTTTGTGATCAACAGCAGTAGTTACTTGTTCCATAAAGTCCATAAGTGCCATAGATGTAGAATATTTTGCTCTAAAACCATATTGATTATTAGTTAGAATATTTTGTTTTTCAATGAATTGGTCCAATCTGTTGTTGAATAGTTTCTCCAAAATTTTTGAAAACTGTGGTAACAGGTATATCGATCTATAATTATTGAACCCACATTTGTCACTACTTTTGAAAAAAGGAACGACTTTTGCCACTTTCATGCTTTCTGGAAATACTCCCGTTGTAAAAGATAGATTGCATATATATGTGAACGGTTCAATTACATGACTCATTATGTTTTTAACAAACGTCATATCCAACCAATCTTTTGATTTTTTTTATCTGTGAAGTTGTTGACAATTTTCATTTATTTATTTTTTTTCTTTCGGCTTTTCCCTGCGTTAGGGGTCACCACAGCGATCTAGTCGCACGAAGATTTGGCAGTTGTTTTTACGCCGGATGCCCTTCCTGACACAACCACAGACCACCGAGCAACCACAGCCCTCTGTGTGGAGTAGAGAGCTGATATCTAGGGTTCCCGGGGGAGCAGATGGTGTGGGTTAAGGGCCTTGCTCAAGGGCCCAGAGTGGGGCAGATGAGGGTGGAGACAGGTGTGACCGCTTCACTTATCCCACCCACATCTTTGATGTTGTCGGTACCGGGGCTTGAACCGGCGATCTTCCGATCACAAGCTCACCTTCTTAACCTCTGCACCACCACTCCACATTATTTCTTCTTTATTAGTTCCATTCAAGAACATACTGTCTAAACAGCTGTCAATTAAATAGTTCACATTTCTATTCACTTTTGGAATCGTAGCTGCAAGGCTAGTTCCAACATTCACAAAGTACTCATTAAATCCATTAACAATTTCATTTTCATCATTAATTTCCTTATTATCTATTATAAAGTTCTGTGAAATACCTGTTTGGTCTTTGTGCTTATTTAGAACACCATTCACAACCCTCCATGTTGCCCTCATATCCCCACTACTTTTAGTTAATAAATCACTGTAATATTCATTCTTGTGTTTTCTTATGATCCAAACCAATTTATTTTTGTACTTTTTGTATTTATCTTCTGCTTCCTGTACTGTATTCGACATTTCAAGAAGCATGAATACAAGTAGTTCTTTTTTTACAAGGACTTCTCAAACCATTTGTCATCCACGGTTGATCTGCATGTTTTTTCTTAGTGTAGTTGTTTAGTACGCAATTTTTTTTTATATAGGGTTTCTAGGATATTCATGAACACATCATATGATTTGTTAACGTCTTCAACATATACACTGTCCCAATTTTGTTTAGCTAAATCATCCTTTATCTTGTCTAATGCTTTCTTTGATGTATTTATTATTATTATTTTCTGACTAGCAGTTGATTTAGTGATAGTTTGATATTTCTTGTAGATTGTAAAAACTGGTAGATGATCACTAAGATCACTTGTTAAAATACCACCAAACAGATCTCCATTTGTTGTATTTGTAAAAATATTATCTATTATTGTTGCGCTATGAGTTGTGATTCTTGTTGGTTTTAATATTAATGGGTAAAGATTTAAGGTTTGCATTGAATCTATGAATGTACTAATATTGTTGGAATCAGTTTTTTTCCCCAAATCAATGTTAAAGTCACCGCATAAAAAAATTGTTTTATTACAGCTCTTATTTAATAGTTCTATAATTTTATCTGTGAACATGTCAATATTTAAACCAGGTGGTCGGTATACACAACTTATTATAATATTACTACCATTGTTATTCAATACCTCAATTGATATCATCTCAATTATGTTTTCCTCGATTATTGACATTTCCTTGCTCAATTTACATTTTATTGTTTTATTAACAAATAGCGCTTCCCCACCTCCTCTTTTGTTGTTTCTGTTCATCGTATATAAGTCATATCCATCGATGTGGACATTATCTGTGTTATCATCATTTAACTGAACATGACTGAACAAGTGAAGAGAACGCAGATGACATAACTGATAAGAGAGGAAAGACTAATTCAGCTGTGTGGAAGTGGTTCAGCGTTCTAAGATCTGTCACATTGTAAAGTTTGATACAGCTGTGGTGGGATGCATCACAAACAACGAGTCCAGCTGCAGGCTGGAGGTGGAACATCTGGAGAGCTGGTGCAGGAAGAACAACCTTCACACCAATGTGAAAACAGAGTCCATGATTGTGGATTTCAGAAGGAGCAAACACACCTCCAACGCCGGATGTCCTTCCTGACACAACCACAGACCACCGAGCTACCACAGCCCTCTGTGTGGAGCAGAGAGCTGCTATCTAGGGTGCCCAGGGTAGCAGAGGGTGGGGGTTAAGGGCCTTGCTCAAGGGCCTAGAGTGGGGCAAATGAGGGTGGAGGCAGGTGTGGGTGCTTCACCTTTCACACCCACATTTTGATGTTGTTGGTACCGGGAGTTGAACCAGCGATCTTCCGATCACAAGCCCAACGTCTCTATCCTGAACACAGCAGCATGAAATAATCAGCAGCCTGGATAAGTTAGAGAGGACATGGAGATGAAGGCCGTTCCCACCGGTGTATATATATACAGGGAACCCTCGAGTTACGTCAGGGATCCAGACCTACGGGTGTGACTTAGGTCGATTCTGTCGTATCTCGCGGACCAAAAACACGTGCCTGTCGTAGGTCCGCATTTCTGACGTAGGTCGAGGCTATACCGTTAACGGAGCGCCGCACACACATTTAACGGCATGAGAATGAACAAGCGGACATCCTGTGCCATAAACATGCACAGAACTTTATTTACAAACACTTAGATAACACATTATACCACACATTCATCCATAAACACACAAAACCAGTACAGCATGTACTGTACAGGTAAAGTACTGTACAGTAATGTTTTTTTCAGCACAGACAAAGCATACAAAATACAAATCTCTTCCTGAACAGTTCTCAGCCATAATCTGCAAATGAGTTCAACCATGAAACATGAACACTTCTCTTTGAGCAGCAGCTGTTAACATCAAAATGCAGCAAATGATAAGGAACTCCCATGCACCAATCATGCACCAAATCAGCCAAATCATCAGAAACATGTTGCAACCATCATGTTTTTGAAACCAGTGCAGTCCATGTGGTGTTTGTGTGCAGTCCATGTGCATGAAAAAGTCCATGAACTCTAAAAAAGCTAGAAGCAGCAGAAAAAGGAAACAAGGAAACAAAATGTCCTTACTTTGACTGAAGTGTAGGTAGACACTGATGTTTTTCTCAAGTTCAAACCTGGATCAGATGGAACTGCTTAGCCAGTGCTCAACCATGAATCAACCATGAACACTCAAGGCACTGTAGCCCTCCCCCACCTTGCCGCTTGCCGTAATGACGCACTTTTTTTGCCGTATCTCGATTACATACTTATAATGTATTTCTGTCGTAAGTCCGTTTTTTCGGTCGTATGTCGACGGCATTCTTTCAAAGAGGCCTGTCGTAAGTCCGCGTTGCCGTAGGTCGCAGGTGTCGTAACTCGAGGGTTTCCTGTATATATATATATGGCTCCAATGCCATACTCACGATATAAACGATATAGTTTTATACTTGGAAATCCTGCCGTCTCTTTCTCCCAGGCGGCCCCCCTCCTTCTACACACAGCCCTCTGCTGCGCTCCCCTTCCCCTTCCTGCTTCTCCAGTGTGAGCGGGCACTCGGGCAAGAGGAGACGTTTAATAAACACAGCAGCTAGCGTCAGATCTGATTTCTGATAAACCACGGTTCAGAGTTCATTTAGCCGTGCTGTGTGCCTTTTTAGAGGAACAAAGAGAGGAAGCGCAACATTAATAAAGCAGCAGTTTATCATATTGCTAAAGATACGGTCCTTAGCAGCTAACAAGACGGTTAACGCTTTAGCCGCTAAGGACTGTATCTTTAGAGATATGATAAACTGCTGCTTCATTAATGTCGCGCTTCCTATTTCTATTCCTCTAAGAAGGCACACAGCACGGCTAAATGAACTCTGAACCATGTTCTATTTCAAGGAGTCAGATCTGACGGAACTTCAAGGTTCCAAGTGCTCACTAAAGCAGCTGAATGGACTGTACTTATAAAGCACCTTTCCACTCAAAGTTCTTTACTACATAATCTGTGCCTCATCATGTACCCATTCATACAGCACTCTACTAGATCTCTACAAAGAATAATTAGAGTTTTATCACATTTATACTCTGATGGGACACACACCAGAGGTAATGAGGAGTGTCAGGAACACTTCAGCATGTGACTGCTGGTGGATTTGAACCTCCAACTCTCCCATTGGAGGAGACTGCTCTAGCCTCTCAACCACAGCTGCCCCCCAGCTGAAGAGGATTATTATTTAATATATGTAAATAGATGTCTAAAATATTAACTATTTAATAGCCTATACGTAAATTTATTTTTTTTTGGCATTTATTTTGTACAGCTACAGTGTTACTCAAATATATTTTTGTTATTACTGTATGGAAAGAAAAAAATATCTAGATATATATCGTGTATCGCAATTTTGGTTAAAAAAAATTGAGATATTAATTTTGGTCCATATCGCCCAGCCCTAGTACAGACTATGATTTTTAGTTTTTATATTTTATAAAAGTATAGTTTCCTTGAACGATTGGGGTGGCCAAATATTATTATATGCAGGCCATGGCCACCATTAGCCACCTCCTAGCTCCTCCATTGCACCTGCTGGTGGATGAAACTGCTCCCTCCACTCTCCAGGTTCTGTCGCTGTGTGCTGCTTCAGACAAGACAGAACCTCCCTCTGTTTTTCTCCACCGTTTAACTCCAACCCACTTAAATATCTTGCACCAAAAACATTTTGGTGTACTCCCTGTTCAATTCCAGTCCAGAAAAACACTCACCTCTAAAACTACAATCATTCATTATTCAAATCCTTCAGAGGACATCTGTGGACTGCTGCTTGTGTGTGTTTTTGTTTGTGACTTTTTTCATGATCCTCACAGCATTCTGTGGTGCTGCTTTGGGTTTTACCTTAAGCCCCCACCCCCTCAGAGAATTAAATTATGTTGCTGCTGGACTGGTAAACCACCACTCATCTTTTCTAATATCATGTCTAATCTAATCCACAGCTGGATGTACATTTGCTGCAGTTTGCAGAGATGTTTTAGACAGATGTTAATCTCTGCATTCCTGCTTTCAGCTCCTCACAATTAATCCACTGTATGAATCTTATCCACTGCATTTTTACAAGATATGTTTGGACACTGTATTCCCATGTTGCTGTATTCATCTGATTCAGAAACCATTTTTTGATTATAATGATTTAAACATTTTAGTAATGCCCGCTGCTGAAAGGCAAAGGCAGGTTTTATTGAAACTTGTAAAAATAAGTGAGGTACTCACATCCCTTCTGGTGTTTGGCTGCATCTAGGTGTATGAAATATTCCATCCATCCACCCATCCATCCATCCATCCATCCATCCATCCATCCATCCATCCATCCAGCCATCATCTTTACCCGCTTCTTCTTTTTTGGGTCAAGGGTGTCACTGGTACCCATGTCCAGCCATCAATGTACGGAAGGCAGGGGACACAATGGACAGGTCTCCAGTCCATCACAGGGACACATAGAGACAAACGTGACAAACAACCATTCACTCTCTCACTCACACTAGGTGTAAGTGAGAGAGGACGATCTAAATTACACTAATTTATTCATTCAACGTTTATTTAGACAAGTTAATCCCACTGAGCCTCAGGGACTCATTTACAAGAGAGACATGAAATGAGTTACCCATCAGTCTAACATGCATGTTCTTTATCTGTGGGAGAAAACCCATGCATGCACTGAGAGAACATTCAAACTCCACCCAGAATGCCCCCCTGGCTGGGATTTGAACTGGCAACCTTTTTGCTGAGGGGCAACAGCTTTACCAACTGGTCTACCATTCGGCCGTAAGAAAGATTCCTTTCAAAAAATGGGTTGCCACATCAAGACCACCATAGATTAATCTATGGTGGTCAAGTATACCATGGTAGACTTCCATCCATCCATCCATCCATTTTCGTCTGCTTATCCGGGATCGGGTCGCGGGGGTAGCAGCCTAAGTAGGGAGGCCCAGACTTCCCTCTCCCCAGCCACTTGGAGCAGCTCCTCTGGGGGAATCAGAGTCAGAGTCAGAGAGTCTTTATTGTCATTTGCACCGCATGTGGTACATGTGATGAAAACGAGATTATGTACACAGGGTCCCAGTTACATCCAACAACAAATGCAAGAGAAAAACAGTAATAACATCTAGAATTAACTAAGAAAAACATCAACTAGTAATACACTAAGCCCTAATGTAGTGGAAAAACATCATTATAAACAGCAGCACGAACATGAGTCTGTATGAGCAGATGGTCACAGATGAACACAGCAACAAGAAAACAGATCAGCATCAGCATGATGTGATATTTTGCAGTGATTATTCTTATTATTTATTTATTCATGAGTCTAACAGCCTCAGGGTAGAAGCTGTTCCTCAGTCTAGTGGTTCTACATTTGATGCTCCTCAACCTCCGTCCTGAGGGGAGTGGGGCAAAGAGTGAGTGTGCTGGGTGAGTGAGGTCTTTCATGATGCAGGTGGCTCTTTTCCTGCATCTGGAGGTGTAAATGTCTGTGATGGTGGGGAGACTGACTCCAACAGACTTCTGTGCAGCCTTCACCACTCTCTGTAGAGCTTTTCTTTCTGCAACTGTGCAGCCTCCATGCCACACATTGATGCTGGAGCACAGGATGCTCTCCACTGCACACCTGTAGAAGGAGGTGAGGACTGGGCTGCTCAGACCAGCTCGTCTCAGCCGTCTGAGGAAGTAGAGTCTCTGATGACCTTTCTTGATCAGGCTGGTGGTGTTGTTGCTCCAGCTGAGGTTATCATTCAAGTGTACACCCAAGTATTTGTAGCTGGAGACCACTTCCACTGCAGATCCACTTATGTTCAGTGGGGCGTGGGTGTGTTTGTTCCTTCTGAAGTCCACAATCATCTCCTTTGTCTTCTTCACATTCATGTGAAGGTTATTCTCTTTGCACCAGCTCTCCAGGTGTTCCACCTCCTGTCTGTAGCTGGACTCATCATTGTTTGTGATGCATCCCACCACCGCTGTATCATCTGCAAACTTAACAATATGACAGCCTGGATGTGTGGCTGTACAATCATATGTGAGCAGAGTGAACAGAAGAGGGCTCAGCACACATCCTTGAGGAGAGCCAGTGCTGAGGGTAATGGTGGAGGAGGAGAAGTTGTGGATCTTCACGGACTGTGGTCTGTTTGTTAAGAAGTCTAGTACCCAGTTACAAATGGAGGGGCTTAGTCCAAGTGTGGATAGTTTGTCTATCAGAGTTTGGGGGATCATGGTGTTGAAGGCAGATGTGAAGTCCACAAAGAGCATACGGACGTATGAGTCCTTCTGATCCAGGTGGGTGAGAGCAGTGTGGACCACAGAGGAGATGGCGTCCTCTGTTGATCGGTTCTCGCGGTATGCATATTGATGAGGGTCCTCGTTGATGTTGACGGTTGTCTTGATGTGGGACATGACCAGTTTCTCAAAACATTTAGCGACTATCGGGGTGAGGGCCACCGGTCTATAGTCATTCAGACCAGTCACTGTGGAGCTCTTTGGGACTGGGATGATGGTGGCGGTCTTCAGGCAGGTGGGAACTGACTCCAGTGAAAGTGAGGTGGTGAAGATGTCAGCCAGCACCTCACAGAGCTGGTCCGCACATTCCTTCAGAACTTTCCCTGGGATGTTGTCTGGTCCGGTTGCTTTATGAGGGTTGATCCTTGAATCCCAAGGCGTTCCCAGGCCAGGTGAGAAACATAGTCTCTCCAGCGTGTCCTGGGTCTTCCTCTGGGTCTCCTCCCGGTGGGACATGCCCGGAACACCTCACCAGGGAGGCGTCCAGGAGGCATCCTAACCAGATGCCCGAGCCACCTCAACTGGCTCCTCTCGATGTGGAGAAGCAGCGGCTCTACTCCGAGTCCCTCCCGGATGACTGAGCTTCTCACCCTATCTCTAAGGGAGAGTCCAGCCACCCTGCGGAGAAAACTCATTTCAGCCGCTTGTATCCGAGATCTCGTTCTTTCGGTCACAACCCAAAGCTCATGACCATAGATGAGGGTGGGAACGTAGATCGATCGGTAAATTGAGAGCTTTGCCTTTCGACTCAGCTCTCTCTTCACCACGACAGACCGGTACAGCGCCCGCTTCACTGCGGATGCTGCACCTATCCGCCTATCGATCTCACGCTCCAGTTTTCCCTCATTCGTGAACAAGACCCCGAGATACTTAAACTCCTCCACTTGGGGCAGGACCTCCTCCCCGACCCGGAGAGGGCATGCTACCCTTTTCCGGCTCAAGACCATGGCCTCGGATTTGGAGGAACTGATCCTCATCCCGGCCGCATCACACTCGGCTGCAAACCGCTCCAGCGAAAGCTGTAGATCACGATCTGATGAAGCCAATAGGACCACATCATCTGCAAAAAACAGAGAAGCGATTCTAAGGCCACCAAAACGGATCCTCTCAACACCTTGGCTGCGCCTAGAAATTCTGTCCATAAAAGTTATGAACAGAATCGGTGACAAAGGGCAACCTTGGCGGAGTCCAACTCTCACTGGAAACGAGCCTGACTTACTGCCGGCAATGCGGACCAAGCTCTGACACCGGTCGTACAGGGACCTAACAGCCCTTATCAAAGGGCCTGGTACCCCATACTCCCGGAGTACCCCCCACAGAACCCCCCGAGGGACGCGGTCGAATGCCTTTTCCAAGTCCACAAAGCACATGTAAACTGGTTGGGCAAACTCCCACGCACCCTCCAGGACCCTGCTGAGGGTGTAGAGCTGGTCCAGTGTTCCACGACCAGGACGAAAACCACACTGCTCCTCCTGAATCCGAGGTTCGACTATCCGACGGACCCTCCTCTCCAGAACCCCTGAATAGACCTTACCAGGGAGGCTTAAGAGTGTGATCCCCCTATAGTTGGAACACACCCTACGGTCCCCCTTTTTGAATAGGGGAACCACCACCCCAGTCTGCCAATCCAAGGGAACTGCCCCCGATGTCCACGCGATATTGCAGAGTCGCGTAAGCCAACACAACCCCACAACATCCAGAGCCCTAAGGAACTCAGGACGAATCTCATCCACCCCCGGAGCCCTGCCACCACGGAGCTTTTTAACCACCTTGGCGACCTCAGCACCAGAGATTGGAGAGCCCGACCCAAAGTCCCCAGGCTCCGCTTCCTCAGTGGAAGACGTGCCAGTAGGATTGAGGAGGTCTTCGAAGTATTCCGCCCACCGACTCACAACATCCCGAGTTGAGGTCAACAGCACGCCATCCCCACCATAAATGGTGTTGGTCGCGTACCGCTTTCCCCCCCTGAGACGCCGGATGGTGGACCAGAATCGCCTCGAAGCCGTACGGAAGTCATTCTCCATGTCCTCTCCGAACTCCTCCCACGCCCGAGTTTTTACCTCAGCTTTCACCAATGGTAGACTTTAGGACCATAAATTAATCTATGCTAGCCCTGACCACCATAGAATCAAAAAAGCGTTCAATACAGAAACAACTGGACTTTATTTGTAACAGAAGATGTTTCGCTCTTCATCCGAGGAGCTTTGTCAATTCAAAGAGCAGAGAGTGAGTAGGATTTTCAGCCTTTAAAATCTTACTCCCACACTCTGCTCTTTGAATTGACAAAGCTCCTCGGATGAAGAGCGAAACATCTTCTGTTACAAATAAAGTCCAGTTGTTTCTGTACTGAACGCTTTTTTGATTTTATCATGTCCTGGATGACTGAGAATCTTCACCAGCATAATGATCACCATAGAATAATCTATGGTGGTCATAGCTACCATGGTAGACTTTACAACCATAAATTAATCTATGCTTGCCCTGACCACTATTTTCACTCTGTGCTGCCTCAGACAAGCAAAAAAAAATCTCCCTCTCTTTTTCTCCACACCTTAACCCCCCAGCACTTGAATATCTTGCGCCAAAAACATTTAGGTTTACTTACATTATCTGGTCCGTTCCAGTCCAGGAAAATGCTCATCATGGAAACTACAAACATTCACTACTCAACCCCCTCAGTAGTGGTGGACATCGACGTACTGCTTGTTTTCAATTAGAAGTTTTTTTCTTTTTCTTTTGCTGTTGTTTTCCTGTTCATCAAATTGATTTGCAGGCATGTCAAGAAAGAGAAATATAAAAATAAAAACATTAAATGTTTGTTAAAGTAACAGATTAAGATATGTTTATGGTGCAGTTAGCAGGTCACACGAGAGAAGATGGTCTTTTTTCAACAACACTTGAAATTTGTCACTGGAGCGAGCCCCCCACACCCCCTCACTATGTGGTACATCTATGCTGAGCATGTACCACAGTTTGATGATGAACTGGGATTGGTAAAATCTGGGATTACAGCATTTATAATCTGGTCGCTGTGGGACTGTGCAGCTCAACAAAAATACCGATCTCACTTCCATCACAACCATGAGCCCTAGGTTTGGTTGAAGGGATTCACTGTAGAGACCAGCAAGAGGATCTTCTCTGTACATTCAGACACTAAACAGTCTGCAGCTCGTCATTAGCAGCGGGAGTTTAGGTGTCATGGCTGCTTTCATCTGGAAATTTGAGTGTTTCCTGATGTTCTTGAGTCTACAGTTCACTCTTTCTTGCTTTGTGTAAGATATGGACTCAGTCCAAAACTTTTTCTTACAATTTGCGGATGTAAAATTTGTATTTGAGCTGGTGTAAAGTCAAGATTTCCCTGCAGTGTGATAGATGTTAGTGTTGCTTAGTTATGCAAGGAAAAAGATCCCCCAAAGGAGCTTAGCCTGCGAGGAAATGTTGCCTGTGAGTGAATCCTCAAAGCTGCTTGTTAAAGGACTAAAACATGTTAAAATGAGAGCCAGACTGTGCAGCTTTAGACAGAAATCAGAGTGGACAATTGGAGTGTTGGTGATGTGAGGAAACAGAGAGGAGGCGGTAGAACAAGAGGTGATCATTGGAATCACTTTTAGGAATGAAAACTGCAGGATTTGAAACAGGAGACAAGTGAGCTGAGCCAACAGGTGTAACATTGTTGTTACTACCTGGAGACTGCACTTGTCTCCATCTGCATCTCTCACCAATCCAGAGATTGTTTTTCAAGCTTGTGCGTTTTTATTCTTTCAGAGTTGTTCTGCTCATCTCTCAAACTGCTCTGTGGGTGCTGGGCTTGCTGTATCAGGCAGGTTTACTGTCTCTCTGTTCACCCACTTTCTCTCTGCTGTGACTTTTGAGATGATAAAGCTTCAAGCTTAGAACATCAAAAATAGATATGTCCATTTAATTACGCAAATCAAAGGTGGGGGCTTACTGAGATGAATACACCTCACACCTAAGTGTTCCCTGTCATGGAGGAGTGAAGAGGAGGAATTGTAAAAACTGTACTCTCTGTCCATGCCTGCTTGTTGTGAGTATGATAACTTGAAATTAAAATGAGGTACCAACTTCAATTTTAATGGCTACATGTAAGAAATGTTCTTCATGGAAATTGGGTTGGCACATCAAAATCCAAGATGGCCACTGCCACAGTATATGCTAACTGGACCATACCCATCATTTGAGGAAAATGTGCTTTCTAGTTTTAATATCGCTTAAAGGTATAGTTGCCTCAAATTATTAGGATGGCCAAAGATTAACCTATGGTGGTCGAGGCCACCATTGGCCACCCCCTGGCTCTGCCACTGCACCTGCTGGTGGATAAAATGTTTCTTTCCATTCACCAGCATCCATCACTTTGTGCCGCCTCAGAAAAGAAGGGAAAAACCCCCTACAAATAAATAACTATTCAAATCTTTCTTTCTTTCTTTAGACACTTTTAGATATATCCAGTACATATTACCCACAGATAGATACACATATATTCATACATACCGGTACACACTCATTTATACAAATTTAGACATATGAAATTTGTCACTGTCTCCATTCCACAAGGTTTAAATATCTATATTAACTGTGTTCACAGTATTTATTAAATGTGAGTACAAGGCTTTACAAAACAGGTAGTAATGCGTCTTTGTCTTTCCCTCAGATGCAGTTTAACTCACAGCCAGCAGATGACGTGATTGAAAGCTGTTTGTAATTCATGAAGCAGATGTGTCCAAGTGCTTCATTACTTCATGAGGATTCAGTTTTAACATCACTAGTGATAAGTCCATCATGTCACAGTTTAGTTGTGGTATGACCCGATGATGCAGACAGACATGAGGATTTAATGACAAGAATAAAAAATTTATACAAATGCACTAAAACAAAAGAATGTCATGGCAGCAAAATACAAGAACATGGAGAAGAATCAGACAGGACACAAAACCAAACTGTTTGACTGATGAGCACAGAGAAATCAGCAGATGACACCTGAGTTCAATGAGTACAGAGAACAGGTGTGAGGGGGACGGGTGGACTGAGGAGCAGAAAGCTGGGAACAACAGAACACAAAGAAAATACAGAAAGCAAACACACAAATTCAGAAAGAGAAAACAAAGATGCAGGCGCTGACACTAGTTTTCTGTATCATGTGTGTCATGGTGGTTTATTGTGGCAGCAGATCAGGGTGCTGGGAGAAGTGTGGGGATATTGTTACAAGCTTACATCTCACTGATGTGGTTGGAGCAAGTGGAGCTGGATTATCCAGTGAGGGTGACCGAGAAGCAGAAGCAAGAAAAACCTTTCAGATGAACACGTAGTGTCCTCACTGTTTCCACACTGAAGGGAAGCCACAAGAGAGTGTCTGAGGCTCACAGTTTCAACTGAATAAATAAATGTCTCATCGTTGTGTTTAAAGATGGACGCTGTTCAGTTGTAAGATTAAACATTTCGCTCTTTCCCAGGAAAACAGTGTTGCTGTATTTGAGCTTTCACACTGAATAAACCATTTTCTTCATCTCGTCTTTTATAGCAAAACAAACTACCATGCTTTAATATTTTTCAAATATGTGTGTCCATAGCAATGCAGATCTCCAAAGTATGTAATTCAAGTTTTATTTTTCCTCTAGTGGTGTGTTACACTGGGCTGTTAAAGTGTTGGTGGTTTTACCCAGAGAATACAGACCGAGGACAACAAATACAACCTCTCAATAATAAAGTGGTTTATTTACAGTGAGGTGCTGTATGTAGTATTTACAACTGGGAACCTGGGAAACAAGAGCCAGGAACTGGAAGGAGGGACTGGCAGATGAGCTAAGTGCAGGTTGTGGATCTCTTGCGGGAGGGTAGGTGAGTGGTAGCATTGAGAGGAGGGCAGAGGTTTCCAGGTAGGTTAGGTCCAGGGTTGGAAAGCACAGGTGGAGTGTGGAGGCAAATGGTTGTATGGTGGCAGGGCAGCTGAATGAGGTTCACTAGGAGGTTAGAGATCTCAAGTTAGGCACAGGAGTCGAGGGTTCAAGGAAGAAGGCAAGGGACCCAGGACTGGAGTCTCAGGAAACAGGTTCTGGAAGAATGCAAGAAAAACATGAGGTATTACAGTAATCTTATTTAGAATACGTACAAGGAGGCAGATAGCAGTTACCAGTTGATATGTAATGCTCCAGCAGGGAAGGGAGCTCTTCTGCAACCACTCATCGTCCAGGAGCTCGTTAGTGGAATGGTTAACAGCTGCTGCTTGCTGGCGCCACCCTGGACTCAGGAATCTCCAGAGAGAGCTAGAATCCTACAGTATTCTTACACTTTTGTTTGCGTATTATCTAGGATTTAGATGTATTTTTACTTTGAACTAAAGTACTGGAGCCACACAAAATACTCCAGATTAATAATGTTAATTGAGAGCAAAAATTATGCTTTAAATATTTCTAATAAAAAAATAGAAAACTGTCAGGTGGTTCCTGCATATGTATTTACTTTGTTTACTTTGAACCAAGATCCAACGGAAGACACTCCCAGTGTATATACACCTGGTCTGATGTATATATTCCAATGATCCCTCTAATTTTTCATGTGTCTAGGCAAACACACAAGCTCTCTGAGCGCACTGAAGACCACTGTGAGCAACATCAGATGTGCACACTGTGGTCACACACCAGTATCACACCTGTTCAAAACCTGGGATCACAGCAAGTTACATGGCTTATTAAAATATTCATATTACAGCAGCAATTTCCATTAGTTTACTTTTAATATAAGTGATTTTGCCCACTTCAAATGAAAAAGACAATAATCTTGTTGTTTATGTGATGAGTAGTATTTTATATGTGAGAGTCCTGCTTTGGTCTGGGTGAGGGTCCTGCTATGGAAGGTGGTTAGAAACACAGTGGCCATTGGTGTCAGAAGCATGTTTGTAATGTGGGATGGAGGAAGGGTGGGGGGACATTGGTGGGAGGGTCTGGGGGAGTCCTCCCCCAGAAATTTTTTAATTAAGTAGATGCCATTTTTTACATTCTGGTGTAATTTAACAGGTTGTTTAACATCTAGTTTTACCTTCAGTAAACACTTGATTCAATAACTATTACGGGGCGTACACGGCGAAGCCACGTCCACCGCTCGGGGCTTCCGACCACTGCGCTTTGATATTGGTCCCAAGACAGCTTCCCCCGCTGAGACGCTCCAAGCCGGAACAAAGGGAGATAAGAGTTTGGCTGCAAGGTAGCACCTCCATGCTGAGAGACTGTTTTGAGAATACAAACTGGTCTGTCTTCAGGGAGGCAGCTACTGATGGGAGCTCAGTGGATCTGGAACTTTATGCTTCCTCAGTCCTGGGTTACATCAGCACATGCTCTGAAAATGTATCCATAAAAAAATATGTTAAATGTTACCCCAACGAAAAACCCTGGTTAAATAAGGAAGTCCGCACCCTGCTAGCAGCCAGGGACACTGCATTCAAGTCCGGAGATACAGAGGAGCTGAGAAAGAGCAGGAAAGAACTGGTTGATGGCATTAAGAAGGCCAAGGCCACGTATGCACAGAGGATCGAGGGACAGTTCACCTCACAAGACCCACGGAGCATGTGGAAGGGTATTAAATGCATAACAGATTACAAAGGCAAGAGCAAACAATGCCCCAGGGACCCATCTCTGCCTGATGCCCTCAATAAGTTTTATGCACGTTTTGAAGATCCAAACAGACCAGCTAGCACCAGACTCACCTCATCACCAGATGAAGAGCATCTCAGAGTGACCGCAGCAGAAGTGAGAGGCAGTCTCAGAAGGATCAACCCTCATAAAGCAACCGGACCAGACAACATCCCAGGGAAAGTTCTGAAGGAATGTGCGGACCAGCTCTGTGAGGTGCTGGCTGACATCTTCACCACCTCACTTGCACTGGAGTCAGTTCCCACCTGCCTGAAGACCGCCACCATCATCCCAGTTCCAAAGAGCTCCACAGTGACTGGTCTGAATGACTATAGACCGGTGGCTCTCACCCCGATAGTCGCTAAATGTTTTGAGAAACTGGTCATGTCCCACATCAAGACAACCGTCAACATCAACGAGGACCCTCATCAATATGCATACCGCGAGAACCGATCAACAGAGGACGCCATCTCCTCTGTGGTCCACACTGCTCTCACCCACCTGGATCAGAAGGACTCATACGTGCGTCTGCTCTTTGTGGACTTCACATCTGCCTTCAACACCATGATCCCCCAAACTCTGATAGACAAACTATCCACACTTGGACTAAGCCCCTCCATTTGTAACTGGGTACTAGACTTCTTAACAAACAGACCACAGTCCGTGAAGATCCACAACTTCTCCTCCTCCACCATAACCCTCAGCACTGGCTCTCCTCAAGGATGTGTGCTGAGCCCTCTTCTGTTCACTCTGCTCACATATGATTGTACAGCCACACATCCAGGCTGTCATATTGTAAAGTTTGCAGATGATACAGCGGTGGTGGGATGCATCACAAACAATGATGAGTCCAGCTACAGACAGGAGGTGGAACACCTGGAGAGCTGGTGCAAAGAGAATAACCTTCACATGAATGTGAAGAAGACAAAGGAGATGATTGTGGACTTCAGAAGGAACAAACACACCCACGCCCCACTGAAAATAGGTGGATCTGCAGTGGAAGTGGTCTCCAGCTACAAATACTTGGGTGTACACATGAATGATAACCTCAGCTGGAGCAACAACACCACCAGCCTGATCAAGAAAGGTCATCAGAGACTCTACTTCCTCAGACGGCTGAGACGAGCTGGTCTGAGCAGCCCAGTTCTCACCTCGTTCTACAGGTGTGCAGTGGAGAGCATCCTGTGCTCCAGCATCAACGTGTGGCATGGAGGCTGCACAGTTGCAGAGAGGAAAGCTCTACAGAGAGTGGTGAAGGCTGCACAGAAGATGTTGGAGTCAGTCTCCCCACCATCACAGACATTTACACCTCCAGATGCAGGAAAAGAGCCACCTGCATCATGAAAGACCTCACTCACCCAGCACACTCACTCTTTGCCCCACTCCCCTCAGGACGGAGGTTGAGGAGCATCAAATGTAGAACCACTAGACTGAGGAACAGCTTCTACCCTGAGGCTGTTAGACTCATGAATAAATAAATAATAAGAATAAACACTGCAAAATATCACATCATGCTGATGCTGATCTGTTTTCTTGTTGCTGTGTTCATCTGTGACCATCTGCTCATACAGACTCATGTTCGTGCTGCTGTTTATAATGATGTTTTTCCACTACATTAGGGCTTAGTGTATTACTAGTTGATGTTTTTCTTAGTTAATTCTAGATGTTATTACTGTTTTTCTCTTGCATTTGTTGTTGGATGTAACTGGGACCCCGTGTACATAATCTCGTTTTCATCACATGTACCACATGCGGTGCAAATGACAATAAAGACTCTCTGACTCTGACTCTCTATTATAGAGTTAAAGGCACAACAAGAAGTAGCCTGACCAACAGCTCTCCTTGTGTGAATAGAGCTTGCTTCACTTTTCTCATGCATCCTAGTCACAGTCTACGAAACATAGTGTACCCTACGTTAACTTTTAGGGGGGAAAAAATCACTAGCCAATATAATAATAATATAATAATTTGTCACATTTGTCATCTGTGTATGTTCCCATACTTGACAGACGAAATTGGTCTTCTGCATTTAACCCAACCACCACCAGGTGGTGCAGTAAGCAGCGTAGTCGTGCCCGGGGAGCTGGGGAAATAGATGTGCACTCATAGACACCCCAAGATGGTGTGCCGTGGCCGGGGTTCGAACCTGGGTCCTTCGGATAACAAGTCCGATTCTCCGCCACTACACCATCTTGGCCCCATGAAACGACAATAATAATCACTCCTTCTTACAATGGCCTAGCATAAAGCAATATACAGTAATCAGCATACATCGTGTTTATTAGTAACTTAAAATACCAAATTAAAACTCCAGTAATGGGCTAGGTCTAATGTAACTTTACCCAGTGGTAGGGTCCAGAGACCAACATGTAGCATTAACACTGTATGAACAACATTCAGGAATTGTTTCTATAAGAACATTATCAAATATTTTACATGAACGGTAAAATCGCTCCGCCCACACCCAGGGTGAGCTAACCTCGGACAAACAAACAAAGATAGATGTAATGTGGAGGTAGTGAAGCTCACCGCATTATCTGAGGCATTTAGTGAGGCATTTATTTCTTATCCAACATTAAGGCAAAGAAGACGGAAAAAAAATTAAGCTGCCAATAACTTAAAATAGTTACTGCAGTGGATGTTTTCATGTCATATTATTACGACATACAGGGCAAGAACTCACAATGAAATTCAGTATCTAAGTATGTAAATTTTACATTTTACAACCTATTAAACTTCTTCTTTCGGCTTTTCCTTCTTCAGGGGGTCTCCACAGTGAGGGTTAGCTCACTCTATCCTCTGCATCCTCTGTCCTAACTCCACTGTCCCTCCTCTGGACATGTCCAAACCATGTCAGTGTGTCCTCCCTAACTTTATCTCCCAGTTGTTCAACATGTGCTGTACCTCTGATTATCTCATTCTGATCTTATCCATCCTTGTCACTACTAAGGAGAACCTCAACATCTTCATTTCTGCTACTTCCAGTTCTTTCTCCTGTCTTTTTGTCCATGTTTCTGTCTCCAGACCATACAATAATAGCTGATCTCAACATCACCACTGTCTTTATCATCCAGATATAATAATAATAATGAATTCAATTTATAACGCACTTTTCATTAGTGAAAATCTCAAAGTGCTACACACATTGAATGCTACACACATTCATACACGGGTAGCGGCAGACTACCATGCAAGGTACTTTCCAGTCCTACCGGGAGCAACTCGGGGTTAAGTGTCTTGCCCAAGGACACAACGACACATAGTGTGGGGAACCGGGATTCGAACCGCCAACCTTCCGATCGGGGGACGACTGCCATTACCACTACGCCACGGCCGCCCCATATACACCGAACACTACTGTTTACTAACACTTAGCATGATGAAAATGGCTACAAGTCACGGGATTAGCTTACTTCCTGCCTTTGTTTGACATTGTACGACCGTAAACTTCTGGGATGAATCCACAACCCCAAATATTATTCCTCCATACGTGATGAAATATGCAGTATAAAGCTTAGAAAAGTGCTAGAAGCCAAGGGTGCTTGTAGCTACTTAGCTTCTTTGCACATCAGCACCGAAACTCCAAAATATGCTGATTGGCTGGAATGAAAGTTCGCCTGGGATTTAATTTTTAAATTTTTATTATTATTATTATTATTTGCCTCTTCGTAAACTTCTGCTGTCGCTACACAAAGCACATGATACAGGTTTGTTTTGACCGGGGGTTACCTTCCTCCAATTTGAATGCATTTTTTGTGCACTGCATACATACAGATTGTAGAGACCGCTGCTCACGGGCTGACAGTTTATTATAAATTGAGAGATAACTTGATATTTTGCTTGGTGAAGCCGGCCTTTTGGCCAGTTTGCAGCTGCGCAGCAAAGACTTTCTTGTCCGCAGTGAATATTCATTCAACCTTTGTTTTTACAGGCTAGCCTCGTTGAGCCACGGAGACTCATTTACAAGAGGGACCTGTCTCACTCACACCCAGGGTCAATTTAGAGTCACCAATCAGCCTAACATGCATGTTTTTGGACTGTGGGAGGAAACCGGAGCACCCGGAGAAAACCCACGCATGCACGGAGAGAACATGCAAACTCCACCCAGAAAGGCCCCCGGACCGGGATTTGAACCGGGGACCTGCTCGCTGAGAGGCAGCAGCTCTACCAGTTGTACCACCGTGTTGCCAAAATATGCGAGCAGTGCGTGATTGCGCAGGCACGCAGCTTGGAGGGAACATTGATTCTAACCTGAATTATGTTTGTGCTGCTTGACTTTGGACAATGTGCTGTTTATTTAAATGGTAAATGGTAAATAGATGTACAAAGGACTCATATAGCACTATTCTATCTTATAAAGCCACTAAAGCTCTTTACAACACAATCTGTGCACTCATTTACCCATTCATACAGCACTCTACTATATTTCTACAAAGAATAATCAGATCTTTATCACATTCATACACCAATGGGACATACATCAGATGCAATGATGGTTTCAGTGTCTTGCCCAGGGATATGTGACTGCTGGGGGAATCAAACCCCCAACTCTCCCATTGGAGGACGACTGCTCTAAACACTCAGCCACAGCTGCCCATTTAGTGGTTGCAACAATTTTTTG
>JBBPBX010009192.1:0-42299 GCA_038048925.1 Garcialebias charrua
AAAAATTTTTAGGCCAGAAACAATTACAATCTACAGAGGTAAGCTGTCGTTTAATGCATGTTTCTCCGGGAGATACGATCTGACTCCATTCTGCTAAGTCAGGCTATCAAATCGGAGTGGGACTAAGGGTGTGACATGTCAGATGTAGACAGTGAACAAGCCTAAGTGAATTACCTCGTCTCAGCCTTAATTCTAACTAATCTTGAGACATATCGGGTAATACTCGTGTGCAAGGATAAAAGTTAAAAAACCCGTTACTGGAGAGGCTGGAGTGAGGACTTGTCGCAAGATCCTGCGGCTAACCTCACTCACGTAGAATTAACATGGCTCCACGTTGGGCGCCATGTTAATTCTACGTGAGTGAGGTTAGCCGCAGGATCTTGCGACAAGTCCTCACTCCAGCCTCTCCAGTAACGGGTTTTTTAACTTTTATCCTAGCACACGAGTATTACCCGATATGTCTCAAGATTAGTTAGAATTAAGGCTGAGTCGAGGTAATTCAACCAGACTGTTACTGTCTTCAAATCTGCATGTCATACCCTGTCCCACTCCGATTTGATAGCCTGACTTAGCAGAATGGAGTCAGATCGTATCTCCCGGAGAAACACACATTAAACGACAGCTTACCTCTAGTAGATTGTTATTGTTATCCGTCTGGTTAGTTTTAGAACCTAGGAAAATAAGGTTCCAGGATATTGTTTATATCTTTTTGGCTAACACAACCATTTAAAACCTCCAAAAATCTTGTTGTTATCTTTGAACCAAGTTTTCCATCATTTAATATCAAGATGAGTCGAATGAAAAATCCAAATTTGTACGTTTTATATTCTTTAATATTTAATTGCAGGGGAAACAGCATAAGCACTACTTACTACAGAAAAAGATTTAATCAGGTTACATGATTTGCATTTAAGAGAGTTAAGTGATTCACAGCTCACCAAAGATGTCCTCCACACGCTGGGCTTTAATGTGTTTTTAGCTTTAATTGAATTGAGTTCTACTCCAATGTATAATTTGTATAATCTTCTAAAATGTTGGTTTATTCTACAATAATCTGATTCCGATCAAATATGTTTAATCCACCCAGGTAATCTTGGTGTGTTCCAACTTGTGTTTTTATCTCCACCAGGAAAACTTATTTTAATCCTATCAGGAAATCTTGTCACCTCCAGGTGATGCTGTTGCACTCCAGTCAGAAGTCTGCACTCCAGCAGACTGAACAAATCCCTGTTTAATCCCACATAGGAAAAGCCTGTGTTTTTAATCCTTCAGGAAAAACTTGTTTTGTAGTCATCCACTTTAGAAATCTTCATTTAATCCTGTTATAATCCAGTCAGGAAAGTCTGCACTTCCAGCAGACTGAATAAGTCTTCGTTGTAATTCCACAGAAAAACCTCCAGGTAATTCTGTCGTGTTAAAAATCCCAGTTGTAATCCATCAAAACTGTTTAGGGCTAAAAAATCTGGTAATCCTCCCAGGCAAAATCAATTATTCCTCAAAAGTGTTATCCATTCAAAGATATTGTAATCCATTCAGTTGTTCTGCGATGCTGATGAGCAAGGCCTTCAAAGCAGGCCTGAGGTTAAAATTAGAACATCGTGTTCTCCTGGCTTTTCATCCAAGGTCAGTCAGCTTCTAGCTGGCAGGTCTCACTCCGTGGTCAGACCGAGTGACCCAAAACAATAACTGATTTTCCAATCTCCAGGATCCATTCGGCAAAATCAGCTTTAATCCACCAAAGATTGTTTTCGAAACATTCAGCTCGCTGCAGCCGCAACGAGCACTCCTTTTGTCCAGGAGAAAAACTCTTTTTGAATTAATCCAATTTTCCCAAAGTATCCAGCAAATTCAAAGAATCCTTCATGACTCAAGCAACTTCAAAAGATGTTGTTTTGTTCCACAAAAATATTTTTAGATCAGGAAAAATAGTCTTCCACAAAAAGGCAGCTTTTAATCCATTAGATAATGTGGTAATTCCTGGAAAAATTAGTTAAAAATCCATTACGAGAGGCCTTTAACAGCGGTTAGAAGATGAACAGGGACACTGCGTTCTCCTTATCTTCCAAATTTTTCCAAACATTCAGCTTGCTGCAGTCTGATCTCTCGACGCACAAAACTTCTCTTTAAACTCTTCCAGATTTAAAATCAATCAACTCTCTGAATCCATCAAGGTTTTCAGCAAAATAGTATATTCCTTTAAATGATGTTTTAATCCATCATTTGTTCTGCGGTACTGACAAACAAGGCTTCAGAGCAGGCCTAAGATAAGAAAGCACACCGTGTTCCTATCTAAGTAAACAGCCTGTCAGCGCTCGGAGCTTCTCCCAAAATTACTTTAATCTTTCATCAAACAAAGTTATCCTTGTAGCCGATTTTCCATCCTCAGGTAGTAGCAGTCTTGTTGCTGTTATACTAAATTTAATATAATTTTAGTTTGTGGATAGAACTGGGAAGTTTATCCTACCTTTTTCTTGTCAGAAAGTGCCACAAGGGATTTCCAAAAGAATAGGAAAATTATTCCATCTCTGAAGCTAGTCCAAATTGTGAAGAAATTGGAAATATCCGGACTGAGAGACAAAAAAGCATTCCTTGTTGCGCAAAAAGAAAAACCCTTTTTCAGATAATCCAATCTTCTTTTCAGCTTTCAGAGAGTTCGGTTATAATCCACAAGAATTCTTCAGGGGTCAAAAAACTCAGCAAAATTTTCTTCTCCGACAGCCTTATTTATGCTCAAGAAAAGGGTTTGACCCCCACTATTCTAGACAACCATGTCATTTTCCTGTTTTTTCATTGGTTATAATCCCACAAACTGGCCTTAATGAGATTATTGAACCGAAGAGAAGAAAAAAAGGGTTTCTCTCAGACGACCTGACGTTTGACGCAGAAGAAAAACTAAATATTTTGCTCTTGGGATAAAGTTGCTTTTTTAACTATGACATTTTTATAATTAACAGCTAGTGTGAGGACATGTGGATCACTGAAATGCACGGAGCAACTTTGACGAGACAAGCAGGGAAAGTCGTCGGCTCAGACGAGGATTTAGGAGTTCGTCTTTGCGGCCGAATCACAGAACTGTGTGGCTAAAAAACAAAACAAAGAAAAAGAAAAAAAACGTTGCGTTTATGTGAATCATGCATGAAGACGAACATTCAACAAACTAATCAATTGAATTTGGTCGATGTCTTGCCCTCAGAGGACACAAAAGCAGATTTTCAGGTCGTATTTCACTGTTTGACACTAATTGGAGACGTAAAAACGAGAAAAAAAGTTTTTAATTCTTGGACTGACATCAATTTGGTACTTATCACACTTGTGTGCATGTGACTGCAAACAGAGAGGAAACCGATTTGTAGCAATATAAAATAGTGATTTTTGTGTTTGTCACGTGACTTTTAGGTGTTCTGTGTGACTTTTGAACAGTTCTCACTGGTTTATTTCCCACAAAGCAAAGTGTCTCCATTATGTCGCAGTTTGGTTGCAGTTTCTTCTTGTTTCTCGTTTTGTCACACTTTGGTTTCATCGGCAGCGTCTCGCTGAGGGTGAATATCTGTAAACGTTCATGAAGGAGTTTTCAAAATGCTTCCAAATGTCCTCACAGAGCTCGTCTTGCAGGAATTTTAAACACGTGTGAAGAAAATAAATCACAAGTTTTCTCTCAAACTTGTTCCGGACAGATTCCGGATGACCCTGTAATCCCAGAGCTGTTTTTGTTTGTGTCCATGTTCAAGCTCTTATGGCTGTTTGGACTTGACGTCACAAAAAAGTTCATGCAAACGCGTTGTTCAGTGTCGCGTTTCTTTATCTTAAAGTTGTTACCATGACAACCACTAGATGGCGATAGTTCATACTCAGAGATCCTTTTAAGCCGACTTTTGCTCATCCGGTTCTTTTTGTAAACCTTCACTGCTTAACTGAAGTGAGGTTAGTGCAGATCTTCATCTCCATCTTCTATCGTTTATCTGCAGTCGAGTCACGGAGGCAGCAGGTCCGGGAGAGAAACCCTGACCTGCCTCTCCTCAGGGACACTCTCCAGCTTCACATGCAGGCCCCGGGTGTTCCCACACCAGAGAAAATCTCTTCCAGGGTCACTTCCCAGTTGGAAAAGTCCAGAAAACCTCCAAATGGAGGAATCCTAATCAGATGAACCCCCTTCAGCTGACTCTTTTTGATGAAGAGGAGCAGCGGATCTAGTTCCCCTGGATGACGGAGCTCCGCCCACTATCTCTAAGGCCGAGCCCCTCCACTCAACAAAGGAAACTCATTTGTAACCAGGATCTGGTTCTTTAGGTCCTGATCCAGACCTCATGACCACAGGTGAGAGCTGGAAAGTAGACAGATAAATCCAGAACTTTGCCTTTTGACTCAACTCTTTCTTCACCTTGACCAACCAAAGCAACGCCCTCATTACTGAGGACAAAGCCCCAATCCATCAATGAATCTCCTGCATCCTGCTGTCACTCAGGGGCAAAACACTCCAATACCTAAACTCCACCTGAGGTAAAGACTCCCCCCGACCCGAGCAACTAATTTAAAATACAGTATTTAGTTAAGAACTTGCTGGGTTTGGTTCCAGATGTACCGTATTTTCCACCTGATTAATCGCACCTTTCTATAAGTCGCTTTGTCCAATTATTGGCAATAAATTGGAAAAATCCATAAACGTATCACACCTTCAGTTAAGTCGCATCTATTATGCGGCACCGCTACGCAACGCGTCAGCGCGTCATTTGCCCTGCTGAAAATGGCGGCCACAGGAGTGAGCGCACACGGAAGGACTTTACAAGATTAACACAGTAAAAACAATTATTTTGTTTGCTGAAAATTATAGCAAAGATGTGTCTTAGCTGAACTTTTCCTTAGTAAATGAACGCAATTGTCAAATCAGCTGGATTAAAAAAAGTATTTTCGCCATGTGCACGCGCACGGATGGACGGCTTTATTTCTTTTAAATTTAGCTAAATAAACGCTTTAAAAAAATATTTCTTAGCTGACATTATAGCACAAGAGTTCCTGAGCTTAACAGTTCCTTAATAAAGTCACGAAATGGTCAAATTTGCTGGATTTAAATTGTTTCGCTTTGACGTCTTCCAAACCGTCGCGTGCTCTGCGAAAATAAGTTATAAATAAATTGAATTTTAGCTCAAATGTCTCATACAGGTAACAGTTTGTAAATGTCCACCCAGTAATTACTTTCTGTAAGTTTGATAAAAATCTGTTATGTAGTTCATGACTTATTTAGATAGTCTCCGGAAAAACAACGAGCTAACAGCTGC
The DNA here is from genome assembly GCA_038048925.1 of Garcialebias charrua. Lineage (NCBI taxonomy): Eukaryota > Metazoa > Chordata > Actinopteri > Cyprinodontiformes > Rivulidae > Garcialebias > Garcialebias charrua. The sequence continues at coordinate 5,274 of JBBPBX010009192.1, forward strand.
ACATTTACGAAGCTAAAAGATTGAATTTTATCTCAAACAATTCCAACAGCTAACAGTTTGTAAATGGCCACACAGTAATTACTTTCTGTAAGTTTAAAGAAAATCCGCCGAGTGGTTTAGAGCTATTTGCTAAAATATACACGAAAAGAAAACTAAGCTAGCCGCGACACGTTTATGCCCATAAAACATCAAATTTTATCTCAAACATCTCATAAAGCTAGTCACTTGTAAATGTCCATACAGTGATTACTTTCTGTAAGTTTGATAAAAATCTGTCCTATGGTTCTTGACTTATCTTACTAACAAACACAGCTAACAGTAGTTACCTCCAGAGCAGGAGGCCGGGCAGCGACAGAGTCAGTCCGACCAACGGAGGCTGCTGTCGGACACATGAGGTGGGAACGGCCGGTGTACCCTAGCGGACAAAAGTGGTACTGCACCATTTTTTGCCAAAATGAAAAACGGTCATATCTGAGCCAAAAATTGGTCTAAAAATATGGGAAAAAATCCATAAACCCATCTCACCTCTCTATTAGTCGCAGGACATGCCAATTAGGCAAAAAACTGTGACTTATAGTCCGGAAAATACGGTAATCAGGATTAAGAAACTTATTTTAAAGGCGAACCGAACAGAAAAGCTTTGAGCGTCTTCCAGCGCCACGAGACCTGAAAATAAAACTGCAGCAGTGTTTGAATTTCATCTTCTCATAATTATTATTTGAATCCCTTCGTCTCGTCTTCTTTGCATCGCCGAAGTGAATAAAAGCGATGACCCGTTCAAAGCGCAGAACCATCCGGAGCTGACCGAGCAAAACAAACATTTTCAATAAAACCAGACTTTAACGGCCGAGTCAAACTGTTTACAGCTCGGGTCTTAGACGTGTTTGTTGGATTCACTCGTGCAGAAAATCAGTCATTAAAAAAGACGACCGCCGAGCAGTTCTCTCAGAGGACTGGTTCCTGGTCAGGTTTGTACGGGGGCCACACACGGGCCTCCAGAGACTCGGAGGGGATTCATTTATCTTTCATCTCCAGCAGCTAATTTTTTCTGCCCGCCTTTTCATCCCACAGCACCTCCCTCCCCGGGGATGGCTGCCCCGTCCTCGTTTCCTTGACGTTCGAGGAGGAGGATGACAAGGATCTGTGGACTGGACGACAGTGACGACGTCATCATGGGAGGAGACGGGATAATGGATGAAGGGACAAATGTTTCATCTGATGTAGGAAAAATAGAAAGTTGGTCTCATAATTATTCTTTAAATACATTTTAGACTTTGAGTCCAATAAATGATCGTTTAACGTGATCGGCTGAAGCTTCATTTATCTTGCGATGTTTCCTCTTCAGAGCCTGAAGGAGGAGAACTGAGATCATATTCACACCCAGAGACACAAAAACTGCTCAGTGACCGAACGCCTGAGCGATCCTGGATATCCTGGATATGTGAGATTTTTATTAATGAAAAGTGCAGTATAAATTGAATTCATTATTATTATTATTATTATAATAAAAAAAATCATTTTAGAGAAGCTGAACCAGTTAGAAGTAAAGATGGGCTGAGGTTCACCAGCATGAACATGGTGGAACAATTTCACAGCTTGATGGAAGTTTATGAAGACTTTAATCTCCATCATCTGCAGTTCTTAATCTCATCAACAAATTACAGTAGAAGGATCTGTAGTAATCTCTGGATGAGGCTGAAGGTCGTCATGGTGGTGATCTCCGGGCCCTCAGGGGCCACTGCATTAATAACAGGTCTGGCTCTGTTCTGGGCTCAGGAACACTTCCACAGATCATTGTCTGTAAACACAGTTCATCCACAGACGCTGATTAAAGCTCTATCAGGCAAAGAATAAGCCAGATGTGAACACCATCCAGAACCACTGCTGTCTCTGGACCAACGTGGCCTGGGGCTCTCAACCAGTAAAGAGGCCCAACCTCCTAACATTACCCCTGCATTATTAATGTATGTTTGACGCAGGGCAGCTGACTCTGGACCTGAAAGTCCCAGGTTCGATCCCCAGTATGTCTCGTGGTGTCTCTGAGCAGCACACCCTAACCCCAAATGATCCTCAGGGCTTTCAATAGCTGCCCACTGCACCACCTGGTGGTGGATGGGTGAAATGCAGATAGACAATTTTGCCGTTGTATGGAACATACAATCCATTCAACCTTTATTTATACAGGTTAATCCCATTGAGCCTCGGGGAATCATTTACAAGAGAGACCTGCATTTTAAATGTTGATGACAACGATGACAATATATATCGCATTATTATTATAAATATACTTATGATTACAATCAAAACAATAACAAGAAAACTCTACACAATGCGGGAACTTCGGCCCCGTCTACGCACTAAAATGGACCGTTTGGTCACATGATCCAGGAAGTGCAGCGTGCTCGAGCGAGATCAGACACGACAAAGATGAAGAGGAGTTATCAAAGCGGAGAGGAAAAACAGAAAAAGTGTTAAAAAAACAACAACAAAATATATATTTCTACAATATACTACTGTATAGTCTACGAAACCAAAATTGACAAAAAAAAAGTTAATCGAGTCTTCCGATTAAAATAGTGACGGGCGTCGGCCTGTTGACGTGTGGACAGGGAACCGGACTGGACGAGCAACAACAAGCCAAGGAGGAAGAGGATTCACACGATGAGGTACAGTACAACACATGGACGGACTGAAGAGTTTTAGGAAGTAAGTTCTACATAAATTCTGGGTAAAACGACGCACAGTGACAGCAAAGTGTTTAGAGCACCGACCAAATGTAGTACTGTTTATTTTAAATCGAAACATTAAAGGTGTAGTCCGTAACTTTTCTTAAACGAGGAGAGATAGAGGGGATTTAGATATTTTAACCACTTTAACTCTCTCTCCTTCCAGAAGCGACAGGATGATTAAAACTGAATAGATAAACACTGATCAGTGTAAAATAAACTAGAAACAAAAACATCAGAACGGGAAGGAGAGGAACATACAATAACAGAGAGGAAGAGGAAAGAAGAGACAAAGGTATTAATTTCATAGCACTTTGTTGCAGCTGTGGTTGTTTTAAATGGCTTTATAAATAAAGTATAATTATTAATATTACGTTTTTATTACAATTTTATCGTATTTACGCAACTTCCGGTCGTTTCCGGTCGCCATTTTACAATTGTCTACTGCGGTCAATGGAGCTCTAGACGCTCCTGTCAGCTGGCTCTAGGACGTGTGTCCGTTCAGGGTTGCCTCATACGGATAAATTTGCTGGAAACACTCGGTCAACCCTGTGGACGTCTCAGGCCCGGAGGAGCAGCCGCCGATCGCCCCGTGATCGCTCCAACAACGCCGCCCGACATGCTAACGACAGCAGCTAACAGAGCAGCTAACACAGGCGAAGACACCGAGCCGACATGCCGCGGAGGGGCCATCTGCGGCCGGGAGCTCGCCGCAAATGTCCGCCTGGCAGTCGGGGGACACCGAGCTAACGCGGAGATACAAAGCCGACAGCCTTTTTGAATGAACTGACATGCTAACCATTGCTGCTAATGGCGGGGCCTAACCGTAGCTAACGCCGAGCAGCTTGTTTTGGATGGAGGATTATCGCGGAGAAACGGCTTTCAGTAAGTTTTTTTTTTTTCTGGCTCCAAATGTATGAAGTTAAGAAGCTAACAGTCATTCTTTTAAACAGTTTTGACCACGTGTGTGCGTGTGGAGCGTAAGGAAGCTGGGGGAGCTCGGACGGGTGCGAGCTGATGCTAAAAGACGAAGGCAGGCTTTGACCAGCTCAAAGTAAGACATTATATTTTTTATTTATTGTACAGTACTGTATTCATTTACTGTACAGTTCTGTGCATGTTTATGGCCTAGTATGTCTGCTTGTTCAGTCTCATGCCATTAAATATGTGTGCAACGCTCCGTTAGCGGTATAGCCGCGACCTATGTCAGAAACGCGGACCTACGACAGGCAGGTGTTTTTGGTCCGCGAGGTACGACAACATCGACCTAAGTCATACTCGTAGGTCCCAATCCCTGACGTAACTCGAGGGCTTCCTGTAGTACACACTGTTGGTGTGCAGCTCAAAGAAAACACAGACATTTATGAGGAATTTGCTGACGTGTTTCAAGGGATTGGTCTGTTTCCAGGAGAATGCCAGATCCATCTAAAGCCCTCAGCATCCCCTGTGGTATGCCCTCCACGACGCATACCTTTCGCCCTCCGTGACCGCCTGAAAGCTGAATTGGACGAGATGGAGAAAAATGACATCATACAGAGAGTCACAGAACCAACTGAATGGGTGAACGCTCTCGTCGTCGTAGAAAAGCCTAAGACTAAAAAGCTGAGAGTCTGTCTGGATCCACGTCCACTAAACAAAGCGATCCAGAGACCACACTACCCACTACCGACCTTGGACGACGTAACACCAAAACTGGCTGGAGCAAAGTATTTCAGCGTGTTGGACGCCAGGTCAGGATACTGGACAATTAAACTCAACGAAGAATCATCGATGTTGACCACTTTCAACACAATTTATGGCAGGTATCGCTTCAAAAGACTGCCATTTGGGATCATCTCAGCTCAAGATGAGTTCCAGAGAAGAGTGGATGAAGCCTACGAGGGACTGCCAGGCGTGGCTACCATCGTGGACGACATTTTAGTGTACGGAAGCACTAAACAAGAGCACGACGCAAACCTACACTCAGTTTTGGAGAGGACCCGCCAAAAGGGTATAAAACTGAACAAAGACAAAAGCGTAATTTGTGTACCCGAAGTCAACTATTTTGGACACACGTTGACCTGTGATGGTATTCGACCAGACCCTAACAAGATTGAGGCCATCAGAGACATGCCACCGCCTCAAAACAAGTCTGAACTGGAAACCATACTGGGCATGGTCACCTACCTCGCAAAGTTTGCACCACGACTGTCAGAAGTGACTGCGCCGCTCCGAGAACTCCTGAAAGAAAAGAACGAGTTCGTATGGGACACAAACCAAGAAGCCGCCTTCCAGTGTGTGAAAGATCTACTCACAACAGAACCAGGTCCAGTGCTCACCTATTTCGACCACAAAAAGGAAGTAAAGCTGCAAGTAGATGCTTCAAAGTACGGTTTAGGCACCGTATTGCTACAAGACGAAAAACCAGTAGCCTACGCATCTAAAACCCTCAACGAGACTGAAGTAAACTATGCACAGATTGAGAAAGAACTCTTTGCAGTACTCTGGCTCAAGGGCGTAGATTTCATCTCATTATTGGGGGGGACCATAAACAGGGAAATTTTTTAAGAGCAATTTTGGGGGGGTCGGCAAAGTTACAGTGAAATGTAATGCAAAATGTACAGAGGGAAGTTTATCCAAACTGCATGCATATACTATGCAGAATAATCAACAATAATATTGATTTAAATGGCATGTATTTTATTTAGTAGTCTTAATACTACTATTAATCAGTACAACAGTGATACTCATTACTCTTGTTAAAAAATGTAATGTGTTCAATCTGCAGTACAATAGACGACAAATAATGACAAGTGGCAAAATGAGAATTTTGCAAAATAGGTCCCCTCTAAATATTGTTTAAATTTCAGTTTGGCTTGTATTCATAGATTGCTGTGGTCAGTGTCACTGATAATCTGGTACAACATCTTCCCAAAATCTTAATGCTTAAAAAGAAAACAGTTTTCAAGGAGAAGAAATACTTTAATGCAGGGGTCACCAAACTTTTTGAGACTGAGAGCTACTTCAGTGGAACCAAGAGGCACAAAGGTCCACTTGTTCGTTCCAAACAAATTTGCATGGTTCAACTTTAATCATAGTATTAATAATAATACATTTACATACATGTGAATATATGACTGCCTGATCACATGATCAAGACAAGGAAGAAGCTCTCCAGGCCCTCAACAGCTGGACTGAGGAAATGAATGAAAGTTCTCCAGCAGAACAATTCTCTTTTATTTTCAAAATGAAGGAGGACCATGAAAAGTTCTGCAGAGAAATTTGTGATGACAGGAACATGAAGGTGTTTGCTAGATTTGAGTAGCCTTTGTAAATAAAGACATTGCAACCAAATTCACTGTTTGTTTTTATTGCTGGAGCCTATTTCTATCTGAAATAGAGCGAGGAGGGATGTGCACAGTGTGATGGACCATGCAGTAAAAGGACAGTCAGGCACAGGTTTGGTTTCAAATATAATATTTTGTTACTTAACCTCAATACACAATTTTGGGTACATAAAGAAGTCACAAAATGGGGCAAATTTCAAGAGGTCAGGGTAACAATACTTTATTCAGACTGAGAACACAAACATACAGACTTACATAAAGGACACAAATGGAAACTTAAATAATAGCTGATCAGCCCCCAAAACACATAGAAATGTAGGGGAGAACACAACAAAAACTTAACTGAAACTAACATAAAGAAATTGCTTTTCCACCTCTTTGTTCCCCATGATGGTCTGGAGCAACTGGGACTCAAAGAAAAAAACTAAAAATTAAATCAAGAAAAATACACAACAGTGTGAACTAAAAGATGAACACTTCTTTTACAATGCAGTGTTATTACTATGTAAAATGTGTAAACAGAAACTAATAATTACTGTATAAGTTTTATGTTTACAGAAAAAAATTAATTTATGTAATGAAATTAACTATAATCTATGTTAGCTGCCATACATGTAGTACTTTTACGAAAAAATATTAAATGTCTCACATGGTTAATGTGCCAAATAAATATATTATTACAGGCAATATAAGTAGCACGTCTTACAAAATGTTGCAACGGCATCCCCCAAAACTGGCAGCACCCGTGGCAGCTCTGCAACACTCTGGCCATCTTGTGGCATGGGAATGACACCTATGATCAGTGGCAGGTGAGAGTAGTGGTGGCACGTGACGTGGCAGGTGCCAGTAGTGGTGGCACGTGACGTGGCAGGTGACAGTAGTGGTGGCACGTGACGTGGCAGGTGCCAGTAGTGGTGGCACGTGACGTGGCAGGTGACAGTAGTGGTGGCACGTGACGTGGCAGGTGACAGTAGTGGTGGCAGGTGACGTGGCAGGTGCCAGTAGTGGTGGCAGGTGACGTGGCAGGTGACAGTAGTGGTGGCATCTGGTGGCAGTCTGTGGCACACCAATAAGTAATTTTAACTGTAATTTAAAAAAAGAAATATGTATTTTTTTAGTCATCCTACACACAAAGCACTATTTTAGACATGTTTCCTAAATGCACTATTACAGGTTGTTCTGTGTTTATTAAATAATATAATCATCATCGTCAGAAGGTCATTTTTGAAGGACATACAATAAAGATGAAGCATTTATTTATTTATTTAATTAATTAATTATTATTATTTTTTTTTATTTTTTTTTTACACAAAACGGCAATAGTTTTGCACAAAATTGCTGTGGAAGATGATCTGACAAAGTCTGTGACAGCTAGTGGCACCTTGTGGTCTGTGGAAGACAGTTCCGGTGGCACCCTGTGGCAACCTTCGTGGCACTTTGAGATTCGGTGGCCGTGGCAACCTTCGCGGCCGTGGCAGCCTTCGTGGCAGTCTTCGCGGCAGCCCCGGTGGCCGTGGCAGTCTTCGCGGCAGCCCCGGTGGCCGTGGCAGCCTTCGTGGCAGCCCCGGTGGCCGTGGCAGTCTTCGCGGCAGCCCCGGTGGCCGTGGCAGCCTTCGTGGCAGCCCCGGTGGCCGTGGCAGTCTTCGCGGCAGCCTTCGCGGCACTTCCGGTGGCAGTCGCGGCACTTCCGGTGGCAGGTCGCGGCAGCTGCCACTGCCACGAATTGCGCCTGCTGTCTCTCTCCTGCTGAGAACAAGCTTGCACAGCCTATAAACATAATGTAATAGCTTTTGGCATTTCCCTACATTTTATCCATTTAGGTTTGGATTGCTGGATGAAACTGAAAACTTCCAGCAGCACCACTCAAACCAGCTTGTTCTGTAGTAGTCTTGACTGCAGCAACACCAATGACAATGAGTGATGCTGGGGAAAGAGTCATTATTTGACTTTGACAGTGGCTTATTGATCCCACAAGCACACATCCTTCACAGGCAGTCCTGTCACTGTATTGATTGTTTGAATCCTTTTTAGGCCCATTAAATACTTGCACAAAAGGCAAACAGTGCTGTGCTTTTTTAGTGACATCAATGCACACAAGCACAGCAGTGAGAACAGGGTCACGTGGCTGTTCTGTTGCCTGTTGTCAATAGATGCCATTATACTGTAGAAGCAAAAAAGTTTCTCACCAGATGTGTGGTCCACTGGTCCGATGCCGTCCAGCAGCAGCGCGTGCAGGTGAGGGTATGTGGTCTCCAGAGCCGAGCAGAGCTCCGTGAAGCAGTCCGTGTCCTTGCTGAGCAGTGTCTTCAGGAGAAGGTCCACCTTCCCGGAGTTGGTGGTGGAGCTGTGCGCCAGCTCGCAGCGCTCGGTCTGACTCAGAGCTCCGCAGTGAACCAGAACATCCACAACTCGGTCCGCGTCTGTTATCGACTCCACCAAGTTCTGGTGACATTTCTCCAACAACTCTTTCCGCTGGGGCTCCATCTCTTCTCTTCACCCCCCTCTTTTCCTTATACCTCCCCCCCTCTCCCCCCTTCTTGTCGCTGACGCAGCTTCGTCGATTTAAATCTTTCTTTTACTGTCGTGCCTCTTCCAAACCGTCCCGTTCGACCCAGTCGGGACGGGTTTCAACCCGAAACGAAGGATACACAAGAAGTAGCCATGTTTGCTGCGCGAGGCTGATGACTGCTCGAGGAAGACGACACATTTTCTTCTTCTCGTCCTTCTCGAGAACGAGAGACTTTCTTTAAGCTTCTCGCTCCATGTGTCGCGAAGGCGTTTCGTTCTCAAATAAAGTTGTTTCGGCGTGTTGAAAACTCTCCGAGAGTCTTCTTGGCGACTGCTCACTCCGCCATGTCTCACCGAACAGCCTACCAATCATGTTTCCACGCGATGGACATTTAAGGTAGCGGTGGGCGTGGCTTCTTCTCCAAGCACACCTGGCTCCACGCCCCTTTGATCTGAAGGAAAACAGTATTTTAAGACTTTGACCTGTTTTATATGGAAGCAGGAATGGATCATATTTAAATTTAAAATGGATTAATAGGAATGTTTTTTTAGTTTCAAAATAAAGCTGCATGTTTTGACTCATAAATAAAATTTAAAATGAATAATCCAAACTGCATTTTTCATTCATTCATTCAACCTTTATTTAATCAGGTAAATCTCATTGAGCCTCGAGGGCTCATTTACAAAAGCGACCTGCTACAAACTAAAGAATGATGAACAGCAATGATAGAATTTCCTTAAACAACAAACAACAGAAAAACATAAGAGAGAAATACAAAAGAGAAATACAAAACTGAAATACAAAGTGAAATGCAAAGTATCAAAACTAGCAAAACACCACAAGGTAGATGTACAAAATCAAAAACAAGAACATATCTGCAATGGTTTTTGCCAGGATTCCAAAAGATTCTTAAAACATTTAGAGAGGTCAGGGCCGAGAGCTTCAGATCTTTTTGTAAGATATTCCATGAAGCAGGAGCAGAATAGGAGAAGGCCCTTTTGCCAAGTTCAGTCCTCACTGACGGAACACTGCAGGTAATCATGTCCTGAGAGCGCACACTGTAGCTGCACTCACGCAGAGACATGTAGGAGGAGATGTATGAAGGCAGCAGACCAAGAAGTGATTTAAAGATGAAAATGTACCAGTGGAAGAGTCTGCGTGAGGATAATGATGTCCAGTTAACTGCAGTGGTGGGTACGATAATCACAGCCAGTTATGAATCTTAGTGCACCATGATAGACAACATCCAACATCCGCAGGGTGCTTGTAGGAGCATTCATGTAGAGAATGTCACCATAATCAATGGAGGGGAGGAAAGTCACAGATACAAGGCGTTTCATATTTTCAGTGTTAGACATGATCTGTTTCTGAAAAAGAAACCCAGTTTAACTTTCAGTTTCTTTACTAGATTTTCCACGTGGAGTTTAAAAGAGAGATGCCCATCGAACAGGATACCCAAATATTTATAGGAATCAACTAACTCAATTGGGACACCATTTGAGGATAAAATCAGAGGAAGATCTGCAGTGTTGGAATTATTTCTTCTATAAGAATTGGTCCAAGAAGTTACACTTCTGTACGGAAGAGTAGAGNATGTAGAGAATGTCACCGTAATTAATGGAGGGGAGGAAAGTCACAGATACAAGGCGTTTCCTATTCAGTGTTAGACTAGCCTGGTTAAAACCAGACCCTTGTCCTTCACTTCGCTTCGGACTAGGTGCAGTGAAGGGAAATGAGAATTCAGCGGAGCTGTGCAGGAAGGCGAGGGCCAGGCTAGTGTTATGATCTGTTTCTGAAAAAGAAATCCAGTTTAACTTTCAGTTTCTTTACTAGATTTTCCACGTGGAGTTTAAAAGAGAGATGTGAATCGACCAGGATACCCAAATATTTATAGGAATCAACAAACTCAATTGGGACACCATTTGAGGATAAAATCAGAGTAAGATCTGCAGTGTTGGAATTATTTCTTCTATAAGAATTGGTCCAAGAAGTTACACTTCTGTACGGAAGAGTAGAGCTGCCACAGGAAGTAAAATTATTGTTCAACTGAGAAACTATCAACAAGATAATTTTCTCGTTATAATGAGAAAACTATCCTTGTTGTTGTGTTGCGGCTTCCTGTATGACGTCACTGACGGACGTGACTTCCTCCGTGGAAGGAAGAGACGGAGAATGGAGACTGTGCCACTTTATGCATTTAGTTTTCTCGTTATAACGAGAAAAGTTATCTCGTTATAATGAGATGGTTTCTTGTTATAACGAGATACAGCTCAAAAATAATTTTACTTCCTGTGGCAGCTCTACTCTTCCATACTTCTGCCTGTTTTTATAGAAACAAAAATATTTTGAAATTGTTATATTCAAGGTTTTTTTATTGTCATTCGCATTAGGGGTACACCGATAAATCGGCCGGCCGATGTTATGTTGAAACAGCAGAAGAACTGAATCATTTAATTAACAAATCATTAAATCACATCACAACATATTTACATGATTGATCGATCAGAATTTCCTATAATTTACTTCAGCACAGATGAAACACGCATCCGTAATTTCATAGGAACAACAGATCACAAGTTATGGGTCTTTGTATAACTTATCTCTGCAGGCATGTAAACTTAAAGTTTAGTTAACTGGCTTAGGAAGATAAAAAGTTTAGGAGGAGAATGGAAGAAAAATAGAGGGAAGTCGTTATGACTTAGGGAAGGAATGAAATTCAACCAGTATGACACTTTCCATCTGACTCTTCGGCTAAACAGCAGGTACGCTGGTAACATTGACGACTCTTTACCTTGTCAGACGGTCAGTCAAGAACGGAACTTCCTTGATGTCCGATTGAGAGAGACAGACCAGCCTTAGAGGTTACCTTTCAGCGTCTTCTGCGTCCGCTTTGAATGGCAGCAAAGCGGCACGTCCTGGTTGGTTTTTCAGAATAAAAGTGTTCTTGGATGAGAACACTCATTGTAGTCGGAGCTTAGAAGCTCAAAGTCGGTTTCCACAGCGAGCTTGCTGCTAAACCTTGCTGAGAAACGCGGACCTTTTGGCTCATGGTCGGACGTTATCAGCTTCAAAGAGAACGTTCACATCTCAACTTCCTCACCAGATTTCCTTAATTTTTGGGAAATCGGCCAATGCTTGCATGAGAAAGCGATTTTACCGATTTTTTTGTTTGTTTTAACAACAATTGTCTAAACTTCATTTATATTTCAGAGCACTACCTTGTGACCAGTTAAAACAAGTTTGTATTGTTTCTAGAATATTGTTCAAGGGTCTGTTTTTCAACAAAATAAGATTGAAATTTGAAGGCGCATTGTGACCTCACAACATCTAACAGTGTTGCTTATGAAACAAAATCGGTATCGGCCAAAAATCGGAATCGGCAAGTCAGACTTTGTAGAAATCGGTGATCGGCCAAAAAACTGCAATTGGTGCACCCCTAATTCGCATCACATGTGGTACATGCAGCGGAATGAAATTGTGTGCTCAAGATCCCATTCACACCCAAAAATAGCAAATATATAAAGTATAAAAAAAGAAGTAGTTTATAAGGATCTAAGATATATACTAAACAATAATAATGTAATATAGGCATGTTGCAATAAACGATATATCGCATGATAAATGAAAATTATCAACCTAATTTTCATTTATCGGCTTTATCGTTTCTTCGTGTCTCTCTCTACTGAAGACACTGGAGGACAAGGCTCAACTTCGGTGCTCTTCACTGACCCCTCCCTTTCTACACTCAAAATAAAACTAACCAACATTTCTTCTTAAATTTGACAATAATTACTAATAATTTTCAAATTTCAAACAATATTATCGTTTATCGCAATAATTTCAGAGACAATTAATCGCCCAGTAAAATTTTCTACCGTGACAGGCCTAAATATACTGTACGGTGTATTAATATTTAGATACACACTATGCACTCCGACTTGTGCTCGTTAATGAACATTTTTTAACTTGCATAATATTACACTGGTAATTTAATATTTAAATGTAAATACATATATAAATCTACCTGTCTATATCAATATTTACATCTACAACAGATGTGGGCAACATATATTTTCCAAAGGACCACATCAAGACATTTAAAGCAATCAAAGGGTCGAATAAATAATTTTTATTTTATTTTTTATGACAGATTACATAGAAGACCTTTTTCAAGTTTGTTCTTGTTGTAGCATAGTTCACATGCTTTATAAAAAAAACAATATCCTTTAGGAATACAGGTATAAGACATTTTCTGTAAACTGGCTCTTGTGACAATATATTATACATGTTAGCAAATGTTATATGTTAACTAACATGTATAACATGTTAGTGGAAATGTGCAAAACAAACGTATATATTTGTGTTTCTAAGTCGGTTTAATCTAATCAAAAAAGGCGTTCAATACAGGATCAATTGGACTTTATTTGTTGCAGAAAACGTTTCGACTTCTGTCCAGAAGTCTTTTTCAATTCTGAATGAAATAAAATAAAGTCCAGTTGATCCTGTATTGAACGCCTTTTTTGATTTTATCATGTCCTGGACGACTGAGAATCTTCACCAGCATATCGGTTTAATCTAGTTCTTAAAACACAAAAAAAAAAAAATCTGCGTAAGATGTTTAATTTAAAATTTCTCAAGTCTTGTTGATAATTGTTTTGTTTTTTTATAAATCTTTTTATTTTTAAGTTATTTTTTTAACTAAGGATACTGTGGGCCTGAAGGAGATTGTTCAAGGGCCACTTTCGGCCCTCAAGCCTTAAGTTGCCTACGTCTGATCTACAACAAGCAATAGAAAGAATTATATGCAACCACTATTCCTAAAAGATCTTCCTGCATTTTATAAACAAATACATCACAAACATGCCACAAAACTAAATAGTTTTTAAATTCCAACCTTCTGGTCTTAAACACCCAATATCTATACATCTAGATAACATCTGAAAGACTTGTCTAACTATAGTTATATATAGTGTTTACCTGCTTGTCTATAATCATGTCAAACATGTTTAACTGGCCCCCAGAAAGTGCCAAAAAAAACAAAAGCAGAGCCGCTTTGAGGCTCTAGCTTGACTAAAATAAAAGTCCGTGTTCGGCTTGATCTCAGTAAAATCTGGTTAGAAGAAATGTCCAGACTAGAAATAAAAGGTCATGACCCAGTTCACCAAAACGCTTTATAATCTCATACTGGCAGACTGATTTTCTGTTATTTGTAGTAAAAAAATAAAAAATAAAAAAAGCAAACAGGCCCACTTAATACAGCATATGTTAGCTTTTCTGATTAGCAAAAATGCTTGTATCATTTGTATAATTTATTTTAAGGGCCACGTAAGTTGCTGTTAAATTATGAAGATTGTAAGTTTTGTTAAAATGTTTTTAAACATAACGACTTTAAACAAAACTGAACTTCGGATTTAGATCATTCTAAATCACATATGTCAAACTTAGGGCCTGGGGGCCAAATACTGTATGGCTTCGTTGACATCTTGTCTGGCCCCTAAAATGAGAAGTTAAACGTAAAATACTTTTTTCACTTGAATTGTTTCAGTAATCTTTAATTATGTCAAAAGTGCAACAAAGATTGTCGAATGAGACCAATCAGACTCCTTATTGAGGAACCTGCAACCAAGAAAGTATCTAACTTGAGTTAATGTAGATTCTGGAACCGGCCCTCAGTTTGAAAAAAGGTTTTAACTTTAGCCCCTTTTGTAAGTGAGTTTGACACCCCTGTTCTAGATGATGAATAACGTAAAGTTCTAGCTTCATGGGGAGCTTTCTTATAAGTTAGCCGGCTATCCAAGATAAATAAAAACAAAAACTCTGCTCAGTGCCCTGAGATTACTTCTGTTGTGTCTTGGCGCTAAATAAATAAACTGAATTGAAATTCTCTGGGTGGATAATGGAACATTAGCAGTTGAGTAGATGTATAAATATTACCGCTTTATAAGTCATTTTTATTTATTTAGGATTTGTTTCCTAAAGCCTCATCAGCTCAGATCAATGAGACAATGCAGATTGATTACAAATTACCAATCAGGGTAATCCAGTGGCTTTTCTGTTCAGATCACATTTCTTCGTAGATCAGATCTCCACCTCAGCGCTGCCCGTTTCTTCTCTGGATTGTCCACCACAGCTGGCCCCACTCGAGCTTTCTTCTGCTCCACATAATCCAACGGATCCCCGAGGAGCCAAACGTCACATAGAACTTAAATCCTCGACAGTTTGTGTGTAAAATCAAAATGTGCTGTAGCCTTGGTGTTGAAATTTGCATTGTTTGTGCATGACGTTTGAAAAGATTTATTCTTCTTTCTGCTACCTTTCATTTTTTTATATTTTGTACATTATCATTTATGGGATTGTCTTGTATTGTTTCTTTTGTAAAAAAAAATGAACAAATCTAATAAACATAAACATAAATTGCATTTATTTACAGATTATGATCCTCATTTGGAGCTTGCCAGAGCATGCAGGGGAGCTTTAGTCTTGCATTGTTTATTTCCACGTTTAAGTTCAAAACTTGGCGGTTATGTAACGCGGTAATTTGCTCTCCCAGCTGAGAAAATCCATTTGAGCTCACCAGGCAAAAACAGTAAACTCAGAATAGCCTTGCAATGGTCATTACAGGAAAGTAAATTAAGCTTGAAGACAGTTCATCTGCTCCGTTTCTTGCGTGTGCTGGGTGAGGTTGCACATTCTTCATGGACCTAAAGTGTGCAGCTCTGCAGGCTGGATAGTGATATCTGCAGATATCACATTATGTGTCGTTTATCTAATCCTTGGGTTTGTAGTTTGCTTATGTGCACTCATGAAGTTTAGAGGATTATGTCCTGGCAACCAAATGTCACTTAACTGCACATTTCTCACTGGACGGCAGGAGAAAATCCATTGGAAATCAACACTTCAGCCAATACTGATTGACTAAAATGGGGTATTAACAATAGAGGGCAATGTGCAAGTGGACAAAAGGGATGTCTTAACTTTTTAAAAGCTGCTAAATGCATTGTTTTGCATTAAATCAAACATCAACTTTAATTTAAGAGGATTAAAAAACGGCCTCTCGCAGCTCTCAGATGATGGCGAGGGTTGCAACACACTGGGATTTTCAGATTTCGAAGTTGGAAACTTTTCATGGGAATAAAGAGGGATGAAGCGAAAATGTGAAATATTGACGTTTGGTCCTTAACAGTGAAATCAAAAAAGGCGTTCAATACAGTCCTTAACAGTGGGTTTCATACAATACGTCCTTAACAGTGGGTTTCATTTTAGTTGGTGAAAATATATTTGAGCACGATCTTGACTAAAGCAAGGCGATGAGAGGTACCACGCTCTAAAAATGACAAACTGTCACCTAAACATGTGGAGACAGGTGGCAATAGTCTAGAATACTGTATAGGAATCTTACTTCTAACCTACAACATGCACGTAGCCAGGGGGGTTTCGAACGAACCGCCCACTTTGCCTATGAAGTCCCGCCTACAACTCCCGCACAACACAAGTTCTGTGTTAAGAGAGGTGGAAAGAGAAGGTATGGAGACGCCGCTAATGTCGAACCGGTTAACACCATAGACTTAATATGCCTGTGGTTAACACAAACTCCTTTTTTGGGGGGGATCCAATAAAAGACAAACGTGAGTTCAACCAAGTGAGGATCAAACCCGAGTCGAGAAAAAGTTTGGAGTGGCAACCCGACATGCTTCCAGTGAACCACTGAGGCGTGTTGCTCTTTCCAGGTCCACTTTTTCTTTAAACGAACCGCCCCTCACAATCCTGGCTACGCCCATGTACAAGGTACAAAGCTCTCAACAACCTAACTCCATCTTACATTACAGAACTTAGTGTTCCACATTTTCCTAACAGAGCACTTCACTCTCAGACTGCAGGCTTACTTGTGGTTCCTAGTTTTCAAAAGCAGAATGGGAGGAAGATCTTCCAGTTATCAGGCTCCTCTTTTGTGGAACCAACTTCCAGTTTCTGTCCGTGAGGATGACACATTGTCCAGTTTTAAGACTGGGATTAAAACTTTCCTTTTTGACAAATCCCATAGGGTTGGCTTGTTATGCTGCTATAGGCTTAGACTACTTAAGGACAAAGTGACCTAATTTAAATTTAAATTTGAAACAATTTGTACAAATAAATGGTGTAAAATCTGACCTCTGCAATATCACATGTGGAGTTCCTCAAGGCTCTGTACTTGGACCACAACTATTCATTTGTATGTGAATGACTTGGTAAATGTGTCAGGATTCCTTAAATGTGTCCTTTTTGCAGATACCATACCACATTTTTTTGTTTGGGTAAAGATATAGAACAGATGTTGAAGTTGATTAAGACAGAATTTGTCAAAATACAAACTTTTTTTTTATCTCTAAAGAATATTTTTACACGGTTTTTATGGAATAATAGACGACCGAGACTACGCTTATCACTCCTGTACTTACCGTATGATAGAGGAGGACTCAAGTGCCCCAATCCACTTTGGTACTATTGGGCAGCTCAGTTGAGAACTGTGATGTACTATTTTACAGATGATTCCTCTATACCTTGGATGGATATTGAGGGGTCTTCTGTTCCTCTCCCTCTACCTCAATACATATATTCAGCAAAAGTTAAACATTTGAAAAAAAAACACAAGAAATCCTATAGTTAGAAATATGATTTCAGTTTGGTACCAAGTTAATAAATATTTAGGTGGTTCATCCCCCCTGTCACGCTTTAGTCCAATATGGGGTAATCAACTGTTCCCTCCAGGCAGGGCAGACTTGGGTTTTAGGAAATGGGCTGAAAAGGGTTTAAAAACAATAGGAAACCTTGGGGAGTCAGATGATGGGGTCCTGATGTCCTTCGAAGAGTTAACTGCCAGATATGATATTCCAAATAAACATT
This sequence comes from Garcialebias charrua, assembly GCA_038048925.1. Lineage (NCBI taxonomy): Eukaryota > Metazoa > Chordata > Actinopteri > Cyprinodontiformes > Rivulidae > Garcialebias > Garcialebias charrua. Next base: position 22,715 of record JBBPBX010009192.1, read on the forward strand.
ATTTTAAATACCTACAGGTGAGAAATTTTATTAGATTATCTCAAAATCAGTGCGAGTTTGTCCCCCCACTGTCCACCTTGGAAATTGAAATGACAAAAAAACCACTCCAGACCACTCCCATTTATACAGCATGTTAACAGACGAGTCCTCCGAAACATCTTTAAGGAAACTTAATGCATGGAGGGAAGATCTACAGGAGAATTTGCCAACTGAGGTCTGGGAAGAGATGTGTGCTAAAGCACAAACACAAACTACGAACACACGCCTGAGACTATTGCAGTATAAATGGTTGATGAGGACGTACGTGACGCCAGAACAGCTTAATAAATACAATGGTGCCATTCCAGACTTATGTACCAGATGTGGTGAGGAAAGGGGAACTTTTTTCCATTGCATTTGGAAATGCAATAAAGTTCAACAATTCTGGAGGGAGATTAAACAAGCTCTAGAGAGTATACTGGGTATAAAGGTAGAACTTGACCCTAAACTGTTCATTTTAGGCTTTTACCCTAATAGACATCATATGTCCAGGAAAATAATTAACGCTATGGATTTGTGCTTACTGCTTGCAAAGAGAGTCATAGCACTGACATGGAAGAATACCAGCAAGCCACGGTTCAGTGACTGGATTAATGAGCTGTCCACAACCTTACCAATGGAAAAAATTACTTACATTATAAAGGGGAAACAATCACTGTTTCAAAACATCTGGGGTCCCTTTATGAAATATATAGGGAGTGTGGATTCAAAGGTTGGGGAAGGAGAGGTGTAGTCGCTGGTGAACCTCTGCAGCCACATATCATATTTTAAAACAATCATAAAATAATAAAAACAACCTATCATCTTTGTATACTAGATTACCTTATTTGTGCGAACTGCATATTTGAATTTATAATTATATTTTTGGAAATTACGCACAATATTTAAATTTATTGGGCCGACCCTTGTAAAAATAGAGAAACCTTTGTTGTTCTAAGTGTTGTTGGGGATTTCCTTTGTTTTGGGGTTTGGGGTGGGGTATATGCATGTGTACATAATTTGTATCCTTCTGGTTTGGTATACAACTTATGTTTTTTTTTTCTTCACTAAGTGTTACTCCAATGTATCTCACAAATACCTGACTTGTGAAGGAAGTTAAGCTTAATGCTGGACAATAATTTATCTATTTTTGACATTTCCTTTGATGTAAGAGCACACTTATCTTTGTATATAACTGGAAGTGTGTTTTTATTTCTTTTTCTTTTTTACTTTTGAAAACTCAATAAAAATAATGTTGGAAAAAAAAATACAAACTTGGTTTAAACTCAATAAATTATCATTAAATCTAGATAAAACTAATTACATGATTTTCAGTAATAAAAAGAAAACTGTTGATGTTCCATTTAAAATTGAGGGTGTTGAAATTTGTAGAGTGAGTGAGGTGAATTTTTGGGTGTTATTATTGATGAAAAACTAACTTGGAAACATCACATAAATTCTGTAAGAACAAAAATAGCTAAATCTATTGCAGTACTGTACAAAGTCAGAGACTTATTAAATGATAAAGCTCTGTATTTGTTGTATAACACAATCATTGTTCCACACTTAATCTATTGTATTGATGTTTGGGGGAAAGCGTGTAAAACAATCACAAAGCCTATTTTTGTATTACAGAAAAGAGCTGTAAGAATTATCACTAGAAAACATTACTGTCATCCATCTAGTACATTATTTTATCAACTGAAGTTATTGAAGTTCCATGATTTGGTAGATTATAATATTTTATCAGTTATGTATAGGGCTCAGAATAACACATTACCTTTAAATATCTAAATACATTTTGTTAAAAGACAAAGTTGTTATAATCTTAAGGGGACAGATATCTGTAAAACCAAAATTCAGAACTAGTTCGAAGGGACGGTCTACCTCAATCCAGGGAATTGGATTATGGAATGGTTTGAAAAATGAAATTAAAAATGCCAAGTCAATGTGTACATTTAAGAAAATGATAAAAAAATGAATTGTTAGAGTTGTTCATTTTGTTCTGTTACTGATCATTTTTGATTGAACTACCGTAATCGTTTGAAAAAAGGGGCAGATATAAGATTTGTTCTTCTTTCTGCTACCTTTCCTTTCATTTTATTATATTTTGTATGTTATCGTTTATGGGATTATTTTGTATTGTATTTTTAAAAATGAACAAATTTTATAAAATTAAAGAAAAAAGAAAATCAGACATTTCAGTGATTTTTATGTGGAATGCAATTGACAGAAATTTTAGTTTTAATTTGAATATACGGTGGCCCTAAGGTGTAAATGAACATTTGAAAAAACGGAATTACATTTGAATTTTTTTTTTTATTACATTTGAAAAAAACAGAATGACTGAAAAAAATGGATCTACATTGAGCCAAACAGGAAGTTTTTATTTTATTAATAACTTTATTATTATTTATTAACTTTATTTTTCAAATGTGATTTTTTTTTTTATGCAATTCCATTTTTTCCAAATGTAATTCCGTTTTTTCTGTGATCCCGTTTTTTCTAATGTAATTCTGTTTTTTTCTGCGATTTCGTTTTTTCTAATGTACCGGTAATTCTGTTTTTTCTGTGATTCAGTTTTTCTAATGCAATTCTGTTTTTTCCTAATTCCATTTTATTCTAATGTGATTCCGTCTTTTCTAACGTGATTCGGACAACTTCCGCTTTGGCCACTTCCCCTTTGGCTTAATATAATTCCATTTTTTCAAATGTTCATTTACACCTTGGGGGTCACCGTATGAATATGTGTACAATTTTAAAAAAAACATGTTACATACAATAACAAATTTGGAGTATTATTTCCAAATGTTCCCAGCCTTCCCTGGAAAATTTCAGAACATTTTGCATCCTCACTAATAACATATTCTTTAAACTCTCTCTTATATACCTGAGAGAACAGATCTCTCTTATATGCTTGTCTGGCATTTCTAAGTGTGACCAAACTCCAGAAAAGGGTTCCTCCTTTGACTGCATCTATGCATAAATATTTGAAGCACTTTGTCTGGAAATCCAGATCAGCATCTTAAAAGTAAAAGCACCACACCCCCGATTTTCTTTTGACCTATATTTCAGGAGGTATCAGTGCAGACATCAAATATCCATCTCTCTTTGTCGTCAGGCTGGTGGGCTCGTTGCACTTACCGGTAGGTAAAAGTTTAAAAAGTGAACTGAAGTTATTTGTCTCAGAAATAGACTCCCTCCAAGATTACACTTTGAGGTACCGGTAAGTGAATGCTACCAACAACAACAAAAAAGAACATTTAGGACATTCACTATTTATAGACTCAAGAAAAGCTCTGTGTGCCATATCACTGCAAAGTGCAGAACATGGACATTTTATCACTTTCTCAAACCACACATATAACTTATTCAAAGCGCATTACGTGCACCTTTTAACAGAAGATGCTGTTGGAGAACGGCTGCAGTAAAATAGATAAGAGGTACCCAAATGATCAGCTTTAAATGCAAACTGCTCATTGTGAGTTGAGCTGAAAATCCACCGTGTTTCATTCAAAAGGACATAAATCAACAAATATCCAGATACTGTATGCCAAACACTTCTTTTATTTAAATGAAACATGACAAATAAAAATCACAGAAAGGTTCATGGCACGTAATGTGAATCTGGCGCCCTCTGTTGGCCATAAAAATACATAACAAACAAATACCTAATGTAAAATTATATTTTTTGGCTGTCTTGCAAACATGAACACAGATTATTAATCCATATCAGGTAAAGTAACATGAAAGGCATCCGACGATCTGTTTAAACTTTGGACAAAATGAAAGGCACATTTAATGGAAATCATGAACAATTGGCGATATAAAAATATTAGCAGTTAATTTGCATAGATTTGCAAGCGGGAGTAAACTGTTAAACACTTCATAAGGTAGAAAAACAACTTTTCTCTGAAAAAAAATCTGACATTAAAAATTTATCTGAAACTTCATTTTGCCTTTCAAAAGGTATATATTATTAGTCTATGATATTACTTTTTTTTAAACAATATAATCTGCAAAACAGTCATGGAGCTTTATTAGTACTATCCTCCATATACAGGTGCTGGTCATAAAATTACAATATTGTGAAAAATTTATTTATTTCAGTAATTCCATTCAAACTGTAAAACTTGTATATTATATTCATTCAGTACACACAGACTAATATATTTCAAATCGCAGAAATTTACAATATTACTTAAGACCAATTAAAAAAAAAAAAAAAGGATTTTTAGAAATGTTGGCCAAATGAAAAGTATGAATATGAAAAGTATGAACATGAAAAGTATGAACATGAAAAGTATGAGCATGTACAACACTCAGTACTTCGTTGTGGCTCCTTTTGCCTGGATTACTGCAGCAATGTGGCATGGCATGGAGTTGATCAGTCTGTGGCACTGCTCAGGTGATATGAAAGCCCAAGTTGCTCTGATAGTGGTCTTCAGCTCTTCTGAACTGTTGGGTCTGGTGTATCACATCTTCCTCTTCACATAGATTTTCTATGGGTTTAAGGTCAGGCGAGTTTGCTGGCCAGTTAAGAACAGGGATGGTTCTTAAACCAGGTACTGGTAGCTTTGGCACTGTGTGCAGGTGTCAGCAGCAGGAAGCAAGAAGTTCTCTAAAACTTCCTGGTAGACGGCTGTGTTGACCTTGGACCTCAGAAAACAGAGTGTACCAACACCAGCAGATGACATGGCACCCCAAACCATCACGGACTGTGGAAACTTGACACTGGACCTCAAGCAATGTGGATTCTGTGCCTCTCTTCTCTTCCTCCAGACTCTTGATTTCCAAAGGAAATGCAAAATTTACTTTCATCAAAGAACACGGGACCACTCAGCAGCAGTCCCAGTCGAGACGCTTCCGACGCTGTCTCTTGTTCAAGAGTGGCTTGACACAAGGAATGCAACAGCTGAAACCCTCGTCTTGCGTACGTCTGTGCGTGGTGGTTCTTGAAGCACTGACTCCAGCTGCATTCCACTCTTTGTGAATCTCCCCCACATTTTGGAAAGGGTTTAGTTTCACCATCCTCTCCAGGGTGCGGTTATCCTTGTTGCTTGTACACTTTATCTACCAAATCTTTTCCTTCCCTTCACCTCTCTATTAATGGGCTTGGACACAGAGCTCTGTGAACAGCCAGCCTCTTTAGCAATGACCATTTGTGTGTTGCCCTCCTTGTGCAAGGTGTCAATGGTCGTAGTTATGACAAGTGTCAAGTCAGCAGTCTTCCGCCTACACAACTAGACAGAGTGTGTGGCACCAGGTGTCTTGAATATTGAACCTTTTCACAATATTCTCATTTTCTGAGATACTAAATTTGGGGTTTTCATTAGTTGTCAGTTATAATCATCAACATTAAAATAAATAACCATTTGAAATATATCAGACTGTGTGTAATGAATTACCGTATTTGCCGGCGTTTAAGTTGCACCTTTTTTCCTAATTTGCATGCCCTGCGACCCTAAATTTTAAAGAAATGAAGCGTATCCGCTCGCTGCGCGTGCACGCTTTGCAGCACCGACGGAGCAAAACGTTTTTTTAAATTTAGCTGATTTGACAGGTACCTGCATTTATTAAGGAAAAGTTCAGCTCAGACACATCTTTGCTATAATTTTCAGCAAACAAATAATTGTTTTTAAGTGTTAATCTTGTTAAAGTCCTACCGTGCACGCTCCTGTGGCCATTTCCGGGTAGTCACCGCTGACGCGTAACATACGCGACGCGTCAGCGGCAACGCATAATTGATGCGACTTATAGGGCGAAGCAACATATTTATGGATTTTTCCCAATTTATTGGACATATTTGGACAATGCAACTTATAGGGTGGTGCGACTTATCGGCCGGAAAATACGGTAATATAATATACAAGTTTCCCTTTTTGAATGGAATTACTGAAATAAATCAACTTTTTCACGATATTCAAATTTTATGACCAGAACCTGTAATAAAACTATTTAGCAATGAGATTAAGCCATGTTCTAAATATTTTACTGTATTTATATCATGTTTTCTATGTTTAATATAAAAGAAGACCTGTTTAGGAGTTTGTAGTGGATTGTAAATATTTTCTGGGACAAGCTTATTAAGGTAATCTGGCACTTCAGCTGTTTTCTTTATGTGTCTAAGCGTCTTTAAAGTATGATTTGTCTTTATTCTATTGAGTTCAGCAAAAATCACCTCAGCAAACATGATATCTATTACTGATTGGCTATACGCTGCGCAGCATGCATCAAGAGATATAAGGCCTATACCATAGTTTCAGTGTGGACATATACAGTGTCCTTATGAGAAGTAACTTGTTAATCGGTCTAGTCATTTCCACCACACAGCTTCAGCAGCAGCTTCTTGTAATCCCCAGAAGTATCAGCCTGACAAACAACAAAAAGTGTCAGCTATAAGCAAACAAACCCAACAAGATGTGAGCAGTGGGACTTACAGAGATGTGAGTGTACAGAGACTTCCCATAAGTCTTCAGGTACTCCTGTCTGATGTCCAACAAGTCCACCTCAGAGCGGGACACCATGACACGGATGAGGGTTCTGTCCTTGGTGCCAGCTCCCTGGTTTAATGAATGAATGAATTAAATATTTCGGACGCACATGATTTATGGGAAACAAATGGCATTTGGTGCAAAACGTACCTTCATGGACTTGAAAAGCCTTTCTGCAAAGTAGGCCGAGGAGTTCTTCATGCATTTCACTAAAAAAATAATTAAGAAAAAGATTAATGCCATCAATTATATGCATAATTCTTTAAAAAAAAAAGTCTGGCCAATACACACATTTTGTAAGATGGAGCAGCTATGATTGACAACCATTATTAATTAAAAAGTTTAGCATTCTGTGAAGGAATTGATATCGCCCACATTTCATGCAGGAGTTTTAGACTAAGATCATTTTAGACTGAGAAGCAACAAAGTTGGATTTAATTTAGTCTAGCCTTAAAAATCAAGTTTTGCAATATCATGCAATAGTGCTAAATCAGTTCAGCTGTCTGGCTTCATATTTCAGCCTCCTTGTGCATATACATAGTTCCCATGTGACGTCACATCTGTGGAATTTCCGGGTGGACCCTCCCTCCGAGAGGCAGCGCAGCTGACAGCACAGTCTAATGGATGTTCATTTTTCACGTTGTTTTTTTTTTGTTAATTTCTAATTAATTGCAATGGTTACTTTGTGTTGGGTCAGTGGGTGTTCCTGTCGGGTAGATGTTTGGGCAACGCACTAGCCTGGTTAAAACCAGACCCTTGTCCTTCACTTCGCTTCTGACTAGGGTCTGGACTTTCTCCATTGACAAACGATTCTTGCTGGAGGCGTGGCCTCTGCTGATGGCTGCTCCCCCGTGGTCTGCTGAACTTGACTTCAGCTCCGCCTCCTGCTGAATTTTCTCTTGCTGCCTTTGGATATTCTGTGTTTATATGTTAATAAAACGTCCTAATAAAATAAAATAAAACCATGGAGCGCTAGTCCAACACACCAGAAGACCAGGAAATCTGATGGGACTCGGGCAGCAACGTAAAACCCGAGTTTAAATCTCTCGTGACAACCTCAGTCATTTCCTTGTTCATTTCACTCAGCGGAGGGAGAGGAGGATGAGGAGGAGGAGGGAGCGATGATCACTTACTTTTGGCAAAAAAAAGAAAAGAAAACTCCAGATAAGGGATTAAGAAGGGGAAATTAATAAATTTGTGTCACATATAAAACAGTCCTGCATCGCTTTGAATGAGAACATGCGAATGCTCGTTGGCTGCGCGCTCCCCCGTGGTCTTCTGAACTTGACTTCAGCTCCGCCTCCTGCTGAATTTTCTCTCGCTGCCTTTGGATATTCTGTGTTTATATGTTAATAAAACGTCCTAATAAAATAAAATAAAACCATGGAGCGCTGGTCCAACACACCAGAAGACCAGGAAATCTGATGGGACTCGGGCAGCAACGTAAAACCTGACTTTAATTCTCTCGTGACAACCTGAGGCATTTCCTTGTTCATTTCACTCAGCGGAGGGTGAGGAGGAGAAGGAGGAGGGAGCGATTACTTGACTTTTGGGAAAAAAACAAAAGAAAACTCCAGATAAGGGATTAAGAAGGGGAAATTAATAAATTTGTGTCATATAAAACAGTCCTGCATCGCTTTGAATGAGAACATGCGGCTGCGAGCTGGCTGCGCTGGGACAGGTGGGGGCGTGGGTTAGGGGCCAAAAACTCCGCCCCTTCTGTTCTCTGATTGGTCCGGTCAAAAATCTGCCGGAGAAATCGTTGTCTATGAGAGAAGTCCCAGACTGTGCAGTGAAGGGAAATGAGAATTAAGCGGAGCTGTGCAGGAAGGCGAGGGCCAGGCTAGCAACGCACAGGTTTCACTTAATCAAAAAAAAAGTAAACGTGAAGGATTTATCTCATCGGAGAAGCTCACAGCAGCTCCATCGCTCTCTGACTGGTCGGATATGCTCAGAAGACGTCTACTTTTGGCCGGTAAACAAAAACTATGTCAGAACAATGTTAGAGTTCAACTGTCTGTGTGTTAGAGCTGTTTTTTTTTTTTTTCATTATTTAGCAACACCGTCTTGCATGCTGTGGTTAGCTTAGCATCTCGCTAACGCGACAACGGCCTCCTCACGGTCTCGCCGGTCCACCGGGACCGGCGGGGAGACCGCCCCAGTGGGGGAAGGAGGACGGGAGCCAAGTCGTGCGGGCGACGCGTCAGTCCCATGGGACGTGCCCCCGCGGCCGCGACGGAGCCACGCCGTCCGACCTGAGCTCACCGCGAGCCTCCGTGCGACGGACCCTCCGATCCAAATGCTAACGAAATGCTAACTTCCAACACGGTAACACTCAAAGTGCTGGTTCTGGTCCGTGTTCAGCCTGGACTGTTTGTGCTGGCTGTCCATCCATCCATCCATCCATCCATTTTCGTCCGCTTATCCGGGGTCGGGTCGCGGGGGTAGCAGCCTAAGTAGGGAGGCCCAGACTTCCCTCTCCCCAGCCACATGGAGCAGCTCCTCTGGGGGAATCCCAAGGCGTTCCCAGGCCAGCCGAGAAACATAGTCCCTCCAGCGTGTCCTGGGTCTTCCTCTGGGCCTCCTCCCGGTGGGACATGCCCGGAACACCTCCCCAGGGAGGCGTCCAGGAGGCATCCTAACCAGATGCCCGAGCCACCTCAACTGGCTCCTCTCGATGTGGAGAAGCAGCGGCTCTACTCCGAGTCCCTCCCGGATGACTGAGCTTCTCACCCTATCTCTAAGGGAGAGTCCAGACACCCTGCGGAGAAAACTCATTTCAGCCGCTTGTATCCGAGATCTCGTTCTTTCGGTCACAACCCAAAGCTCATGACCATAGATGAGGGTGGGAACGTAGATCGATCGGTAAATTGAGAGCTTTGCCTTTCGACTCAGCTCTCTCTTCACCACGACAGACCGGTACAGCGCCCGCTTCACTGCGGACGCTGCACCTATCCGCCTATCGATCTCACGCTCCAGTTTTCCCTCATTCGTGAACAAGACCCCGAGATACTTAAACTCCTCCACTTGGGGCAGGACCTCATCCCCGACCCGGAGAGGGCATGCTACCCTTTTCCGGCTCAAGACCATGGCCTCGGATTTGGAGGAACTGATCCTCATCCCGGCCGCATCACACTCGGCTGCAAACCGCTCCAGCGAAAGCTGTAGATCACGATCTGATGAAGCCAATAGGACCACATCATCTGCAAAAAACAGAGAAGCGATTCTAAGGCCACCAAAACGGATCCTCTCAACACCTTGGCTGCGCCTAGAAATTCTGTCCATAAAAGTTATGAACAGAATCGGTGACAAAGGGCAACCTTGGCGGAGTCCAACTCTCACTGGAAACGAGCCTGACTTACTGCCGGCAATGCGGACCAAGCTCTGACACCGGTCGTACAGGGACCTAACAGCCCATATCAATGGGCCTGGTACCCCATACTCCCGGAGTACCCCCCACAGAACCCCCCGAGGGACGCGGTCGAATGCCTTTTCCAAGTCCACAAAGCACATGTAAACTGGTTGGGCAAACTCCCACGCGCCCTCCAGGACCCTGCTGAGGGTGTAGAGCTGGTCCAGTGTTCCACGACCAGGACGAAAACCACACTGCTCCTCCTGAATCCGAGGTTCGACTATCCGACGGACCCTCCTCTCCAGAACCCCTGAATAGACCTTACCAGGGAGGCTTAAGAGTGTGATCCCCCTATAGTTGGAACACACCCTACGGTCCCCCTTTTTGAATAGGGGAACCACCACCCCAGTCTGCCAATCCAAGGGAACTGCCCCCGATGTCCACGCGATATTGCAGAGTCGCGTAAGCCAACACAACCCCACAACATCCAGAGCCCTAAGGAACTCAGGGCGAATCTCATCCACCCCCGGAGCCCTGCCACCGCGGAGCTTTTTAACCACCTCGGTGACCTCAGCTCCAGAGATTGGAGAGCCCGACCCAAAGTCCCCAGGCTCCGCTTCCTCAGTGGAAGACGTGCCAGTAGGATTGAGGAGGTCTTCGAAGTATTCCGCCCACCGACTCACAACATCCCGAGTTGAGGTCAACAGCACGCCATCCCCACCATAAATGGTGTTGGTCGCGTACCGCTTTCCCCCCCTGAGACGCCGGATGGTGGACCAGAATCGCCTCGAAGCCGTACGGAAGTCATTCTCCATGGCCTCTCCGAACTCCTCCCACGCCCGAGTTTTTGCCTCAGCAACCACCCGAGCCGCATGCCGCTTGGACTGTCGGTACCTATCTGCTGCTTCCGGGGTCCCACAGGCCAAAAAGGCCCAATAGGACTCCTTCTTCAGCATGACAGCATCCCTCACCGCCGGTGTCCACCACCGGGTTCGAGGGTTGCCACCACGACAGGCACCAACAACCTTGCGGCCACAACTCTGATAAGCTGCCTCGACAATAGAGGCGCGGAACATGGCCCACTCGGACTCAATGTCCCCCGCCTCCCTCGGAACGTGTTCAAAGCTCTCCCGGAGTTGGGAGTTAACTTCCGCTCTCGGCAAAGCAAGTCGCATATCTTTTTGCTCCTACCCTCCCTAGTTTTCCTTCCCTCTCTGCTTGCTTCTTGTCTTGTCTGTGACTCTTCAGCGCTCACTCGAACCAATTTGCGATGGATTTAATTAATTGGGCTATTTCCTCTATAGATAAAATTTTTTCCACGAAGCGGACCGGGCCAGGAGAAGCAGTCTGCCCCTCTGACACGCACGCTGTCGGATACATGATGGACTCGTGGGGCCAGTGGCAGCCTATGTGTCTGACGGTCCTGTCTGTCGAAGACGTGGAAGATTTGTGGATAATTGGGATATTGGTGGCAGCTGCTCTGTTTTTTGGCGTCAGCGGAGCTGTCTGCTACTGGAAGCTGAGGAAGACTTTGGCGGCTATCAGCGCGCTGGCCAAACTTCCTGATCAGCAAGATTCTCTGATCCGGGCTGTGAGCTCCTCATCCCAGCTGTTGTACGAACTGAACCGCACGATGGGAGCAGCGGTAGACCACCGCGGACCTGCGGTGCGCTTTGGAACTCGTTTACAGTCGTCCGGCCTCAATCAGGGCACAGATGGGGGTTCGTAGTTCGGAACCTCACATGATTCGCCGATTTTGGACCTGAACAGCACCTGGACTTGGAAGGCTGCAGTAAAAAGCACACTGTGGCCTAGATTGAAGATAAACAAAAGAACTATCTAATCTGGTTTCTGCACGACCTTGAAAAGAAGAAGGCTGTCTGCTGGAAACTATTCTCCTGGAGTGAAGCTGAGAGACCTTGCTGACACCCCCCCCCAGAGATCTCTGCGTGTGCGCTCAGATGGCGCCGAGCTGAGACAACTGCTGAACTGTGCTATCTGAATGTTACTCACAGACTTTTTGATCTCCTTGCTTGTCATCAAACTGCAACAATGTCTTGTCTCGTTGTGCTTAATGCTGATAGAGTTTTTGGGACTTTATCATAGAGTGTCTTAAGACAATCTTTGATAGATTCTTTTTTTGAATATCACAAATGATACCTATTGTGTTTTCCTTTTTCCTTATCTTATTGTGGTGGCGCGGTTCCAGACTGCTGCGACTTTCCGTGCGTACGTCCCTCTTCGGATGGTGCGTGCGCCAATTGCAGAACTTTGTACCCTGGTGCAATAAATTGCCAATAAAGATATTCATTCATTCATTAAAGCTCCGTCTTACGGGAGACTCTGCCAGACGTTCCCAGCAGACCCTCACAATACGTTTGGGTCTGCCAGGTCTGACCGGCATCCTCCCCCACCATCTGAGCCAACTCACCACCAGGTAGTGGTCAGTTGACAGCTCCGCCCCTCTCTTCACCCGAGTGTCCAGGACATGCGGCCGCAGATCAGATGAGACGACAACAAAGTCGATCATCGAACTGCGACCTAGGGTGTCCTGGTGCCAAGAGCACATATGTACACCCTTATGCCTGAACATGGTGTTCGTTATGGACAATCCATGACGAGCACAGAAGTCCAACAACAAAACACCACTCGGGTTCAGATCAGGGGGGCCGTTCCTCCCAACCACACCCCTCCAGGTCTCACTGTCATTGCCCACGTGAGCGTTGAAGTCCCCCAGCAGAACAAGGGAGTCCCCAGGAGGCGCACTCTCCAATACCCCCTCCAAGGACTCCAAAAAGGGTGGGTAATCTGCGCTGCCGTTTGGCGCATAGGCACAAACAACAGTCAGAGCCCGTCCCCCCACACGTAGGCGAAGGGAGGCTACCCTCTCGTTCACCGGGGTGAACCCCAACGTACAGGCACCAAGATGGGGGGCAACAAGTATGCCCACTCCTGCTCGGCGCCTCTCACCAGGGGCAACTCCAGAGTAGAAGAGTGTCCAACCCCTCTCAAGGAAACTGGTTCCAGAGCCAGAGCCATGCGTTGAGGTGAGTCCAACTATTTCTAGCCGGAACCTCTCAACCTCACACACTAGCTCAGGCTCCTTCCCCACCAGAGAGGTGACATTCCATGTCCCAATGGCCAGCTTCTGTAGCCGAGGATCAGACCGCCAGGGTCCCCGCCCTCGGCCACCACCCATCCCACATTGCATCCGACCCCTTTGGCCCCTCCCATAGGTGGTGAGCCCATGGGAAGGGTGCTGGCTGTGTGTTATTTTAGTTAAACCTTTACAGTATTTAGCTGGTTAGATATGATTGAGACAGTTTACACATCTTTTTTGGATTTAAAGCTGTGAAGCTGTGGTAGCTCGAGTGTGTTTGTCCGCCATTTCTGCCTTTACGAATGGCGAAAAATCCGGTATTGCGCAATACTCGGCACTGTGTGGGAACTATGTATTTAAACAACTTTTCAGCTAATTTCAGCTACTTTTTCAGCTGTTTTGTGTTCCTTTCAGATACTTTCTGCTAACTTCAACATTTTTGTGCTTCTTCTAACTTCTTTCTGCTAATTTCATCTCGTTATGCTCCTTTCACCTTATTTCTGCAAGTTTCAGCTTTTTCTACAATGTCAGCTACTTTATAGCTGTTTTGTACTAATTTATGCTTTTTCTGCTAATTCCTCATTTTTTGCACTCGTTAGAAAAAATTTCAGCCTAATTCATCAAAAATGTGCTCTCTCCACTTCCTTCTGGTAATTTAAAGACAGAGTAAAGTCAAATTAAATGTGTGTTTTGAGTTTGTCACACGGCATAAATATGTGTTATTAATCACCCATATAAATCTGACTGATTAAAAACATTGTTTACCTTATAAAATTAAGTCTCAAAAATAATGAAAAAACATAATTGTGCCCTGGTCTGAAACGCTGGGGGCGTGTCAGCGCGTGGGCGTGGTTTCAGCGCAGTACTGCGCCCGTGTCCTGCACCCTGAAGATGTTCGCGAAGGCTGGCAGCCTAATTGGAGTTCTCCAGCCCTACTCATTTGAACCTCCAGAGCCAGACTCAGACTCTGAGTCAGACAGTGACCACTGTGACGGTCGGCATCGTTCTTCACAGCCTGCATCAGAATGGTATTTATTTATTTTTTATTCCATGGATGTTATCAAAATGTCGTGCTAGCATAGCCAAAGTAAGTTAGACAACCAGCAGGCTAAATAACATTGAACAGAACATAGTTTGCCACTTTGAAATGGGAACTGCAAAGGCGAGTGCTGGCAGTGATCCTGATGTCTTCATGGCCTCTCGTTACAAAATCGATCCAGAGTTTTTTCAGGCGGTCATCTCTCGGAAACTTAAATAAAGTCACCAAGCGGGTGCCCTGACCATTGCGACATCCAGGGAAGATGCACGAACGAGGCATAATTGATTAGCTAGCTAACAATGAACAAAATATCTATGCTATTGCTATCTGATGCTATCTGCGATTCGCGAGTGAACGGCTCCACCGAGGCGAAGATCTAATTTATACGGCTGGAGCTGCAGGGGGTGGGGCTATACTTAAGAAGACCGCGTGACGAAACGCGGTCACATTTAAAACACGCCTAAAAAATCCTGAAACAGACATATCTTTATACACAAGTTGATCTATAACTCCAAAATTAATTTATCTACAATTTTGAGACTTTTTACTCATTTACAACATTACAATTATGACATTTATAATGTTTATTGAAGAAAATATTGAAATTTACTTTACACGGTCTTTAAGCTTCTTTCTGCTTTTTTTAGCTACCTTTTTCCCCCAGCTTTTTTCAGAGAATTTCCATTTTTTTGTGCTTATTTTAACTTCTTTCAGCCTAATTGGGCAAAACTGTCCTCTCAGTTTTCTTCTGGTAATTTAAGTTTTGTTCTGCATCCGGCGTCTCAGGGGGGGAAAGAGGTACGAGACCAACACCATTTATGGTGGAGGTGGCGTGCTACTGACCTCAACTCGGGATGTTGTGAGTCGGTGGGCGGAATACTTCGAAGACCTCCTCAATCCTACTGGCACGTCTTCCACTGAGGAAGCAGAGCCTGGGGACTTTGGGTCGGGTTCTCCGATCTCTGGTGCTGAGGTCGCCGAGGTGGTTAAAAAGCTCCGCGGTGGCAAGGCTCCGGGGGTGGATGAGATTCGCCCGGAGTTCCTTAGGGCTCTGGATGTTGTAGGGTTGTGTTGGCTTACGCGACTCTGCAATATCGCGTGGACATCGGGGGCAGTTCCCTTGGATTGGCAGACTGGGGTGGTGGTTCCCCTATTTAAAAAGGGGGACCGTAGGGTGTGTTCCAACTATAGGGGGATCACACTCTTAAGCCTCCCTGGTAAGGTCTATTCAGGGGTTCTGGAGAGGAGGGTCCGTCGGATAGTCGAACCTCGGATTCAGGAGGAGCAGTGTGGTTTTCGTCCTGGTCGTGGAACACTGGACCAGCTCTACACCCTCAGCAGGGTCCTGGAGGGTGCGTGGGAGTTTGCCCAACCAGTTTACATGTGTTTTGTGGACTTGGAGAAGGCATTCGACCGCGTCCCTCGGGGGGTTCTGTGGGGGGTACTCCGGGAGTATGGGGTACCAGGCCCTTTGATAAGGGCTGTTAGGTCCCTGTACGACCGGTGTCAGAGCTTGGTCCGCATTGCCGGCAGTAAGTCAGGCTCGTTTCCGGTGAGAGTTGGACTCCGCCAAGGTTGCCCTTTGTCACCGATTCTGTTCATAACTTTTATGGACAGAATTTCTAGGCGCAGCCAAGGTGTTGAGAGGATCCGTTTTGGTGACCTTAGAATCGCTTCTCTGTTTTTTGCAGATGATGTGGTCCTACTGGCTTCATCAGTTCGTGATTTACAACTTTCACTGGAGCGGTTTGCAGCCGAGTGTGATGCGGCCGGGATGAGGATCAGTTCCTCCAAATCCGAGGCCATGGTCTTGAGCCGGAAAAGGGTAGCATGCCCTCTCCGGGTCGGGGAGGAGGTCCTGCCCCAAGTGGAGGAGTTTAAGTATCTCGGGATCTTGTTCACGAATGAGGGAAAACTGGAGCGTGAGATCGATAGGCGGATAGGTGCAGCGTCCGCAGTGAAGCGGGCGCTGTACCGGTCTGTCGTGGTGAAGAGAGAGCTGAGTCAAAAGGCAAAGCTCTCAATTTACCGATCGATCTACGTTCCCACCCTCATCTATGGTCATGAGCTTTGGGTTATGACCGAAAGAACAAGATCTCGGATACAAGCGGCTGAAATGAGTTTTCTCCGCAGGGTGGCTGGACTCTCCCTTAGAGATAGGGTGAGAAGCTCAGTCATCCGGGAGGGACTCGGAGTAGAGCCGCTGCTTCTCCACATCGAGAGGAGCCAGTTGAGGTGGCTCGGGCATCTGGTTAGGATGCCTCCTGGACGCCTCCCTGGTGAGGTGTTCCGGGCACGTCCCACCGGGAGGAGACCCAGAGGAAGACCCAGGACGCGCTGGAGGGACTATGTTTCTCGGCTGGCCTGGGAACGCCTTGGGATTCCCCCGGAGGAACTGCTCCAAGTGGCTGGGGAGAGGGAAGTCTGGGCCTCCCTACTTAGGCTGCTACCCCCGCGACCCGACCCCGGATAAGCGGAAGAAGATGGATGGATGGATGGATGGTTCTGCTATTTTAGCTACTTTTCAGCTTTTTGCTAATTTTAGCTTTTTCCAGATACTTTCCACGTTTTGTGCTCATTTCAGCTTCTTTCAGCCTAATTAACTTCTTTCTCATAGTTTCAGCTTTTTCTGCTATTTCAGCTACTACTGGATTTAGCTGTTTTTGTGCTAAATTTAGCTTTATCAGCCAATTCCACATTTTTTAGCTCCTTCTACTTCCTTCCGGTAGTTTAAGCTTCTTTGCCTTTTCAGCTACTTTTCAACCTTTTTTTTGTTGTTGCTAATTTCTTAATTTTTGTGTTCATTTCTACTTTCTTCTGCTAAATTAGGCTTGCTCTTCCATTTCAGCATGTTTTTAGCTACAGGGTATATGCAGAAATTCTAGAGTTGAATTTAATACCTTTTAATACCTTTTTAATACCATCAAAATATTTTTTAATACCATCACGTCACCGAGCTGTAACCGTAGCGGCAACCTGTTGTACTTCAGTTCCATGCAACTAATTGTAAAGTGATAAGATTACTGTCATTTTCTTCCTAAACTTTGGTAGTAAATGTAGTTTTATAACAATTACTGGATACAGTACATCAATTTGCTTCTTGCCTCAATAAAAGCACTGACCTATTTAAACCCAAGAGAAAAAGTTTAATTGTTCCCACACATAACATATCTCTAATGGCAAACAAAAAACTGAAAACTTGAAAACAGAACAGTTTAGTTAAAATAATTCAACACTGAACACATGCATAATTCAAAAAGAGAGGGAGAAAAATAATAAATACTGTATTTTTCATCCTGTAAGTTGCAGTTTTTTGCATAATTTACATGCCTTGCAACTTATAGGCCGAAGTGACATATTTATAGATTTTTTCCCATATTTATAAACCACTTTTTGACTGAAATATGACAGTTTCCATTCATTCTGACTGAAAAAAAAAGAAAAAAAAAAGCAGTTCCTGATGGCCCCAGTACGGTAGTAATTGTATGGCATGCTGTTGTATCATGTAATAGGAAAACGTGCCTATAATGACAAATTTTAAAAAAAGGTCAAGACAAAAACAACTGGACTTTATTTATTATACTATTTATTATACTATTATACTATACTTTGTTTTTTTTATTGCACTTTTTAGAATTCACCATGTCCTGGATGAATGAGAATCTTCACTAGCTATTAATGACTCAATCGGCCTGCCATACATCCCCACCTCTCTGCTTGGAAACTTCAATCCAGCAGCCAGCTGCAGCACGGCGGCGAAATGCAGCTAATTTGACCATTAAAGTGCATTTATTAAGAAAATTATAGACAGAAAAACACCTCTGCTATAATTTCGAGCTAACAAAGAATTGTTTAGGTAATTTTCTTGTTAAATGACGGCGAAACGAGCCGCGCTCCTTTTTCCTTTCACCGCTGAGCGATCACGGTGCACACAGGCAGCGACACTTTTTTTTTAATAAAGCCGATTTAACCATTAAAGTACATTTATTAAGAAAACGTTAGACTGAGACACACCTTTTGCTATAATTTCGAGCTAACAAACAATTGTTTAGGTACATTTCTTGTTAAATGTCGGAGGATAAAGCCGTGATCCTTTCCTGTTTCTTTTTACAGACATGATACCAGCTGTAGGTGCGCGCGCACACTGACTGACGATATGACGTCTTTGTTTTAGCTAAGGTCCTACTTGGAACATAAAATTAGAAAAGATAAATAAATTCACAGACCTTTTTT
Organism: Garcialebias charrua; assembly: GCA_038048925.1. Classification (NCBI taxonomy): domain Eukaryota; kingdom Metazoa; phylum Chordata; class Actinopteri; order Cyprinodontiformes; family Rivulidae; genus Garcialebias; species Garcialebias charrua. The sequence goes on from JBBPBX010009192.1 coordinate 40,951, forward strand.
TAGACGACAGAACAAGAAAAATATAGTTGTGTAGGTTTAAAAAAATTTAATACCTCGTCAGATGACGTTTATTACTTTTTAATACTTTTTAATGGCCTTAATTTGTGTTAATTTCATTTACTACCTTTTAATACCTTTTACAACCCCGCGGATACCCTGAGCTAGTTTTTTAGCAAGTTCTTCAGCAGTAAGCATTCACACTGCATTTTCACAGGAAATGCAGTTTCTCTAGTTTATATTTATGTCTTTATTTCTATCAGAAAGGTTACATACCGGTAATTCTCCCGTTAAGATGTATAGCTTTAAACTTAACATTTTTAATTGTTTAGCCATTTTGTCTGCCCATGTATATTTTTCCAGTCCACTTCAAACATTCTGATGACCGTAATCAACGTTTTGGTGATTTTCCGTTTTCTTTGGATGACAGCCAGATAAGCTAAAATGTTTACTTTTTATTCAAATTTTTATATTTATAAGAATTTCCTGCATGTTTTTGCAAACACCATTTGAGCTGAAATGTCTTTTTTTAATCATAATATGTACAGAACGTACCCACTGCCACCATGCCAGACTCCAGATTTCCAGACATTTCCCTGCAGATACTCTTTTCAATTTCCCTCCCAGACATCTGCTGGTACTCCCGGAAAACTAAAATCAGCAAAAGATACAAACAAGATGGTTAGAATGTTGTTGACTAAAACAAAGAAAAGGAAAAAAAAATTTTTTTAGAAGTGCTGCAAATAACCCACCTGCTTGAAGGTGTGGTCTACTGCGAGCGCACAGGATGGCATTGAACTGAGACTCATCAGTTCCCACTTTATTTTCACCTGCAGCATAAAGTTTCTGAGGAAAAAGGAAGTTTCAGTAACAGCGTCTCGGTTTATTTTCCGAACAGCCTTTTGTTTTTAATCCATACCTGAGCATCCTGCTTGGCCAGAGAGATATCAACAGTCGGCCTTTCATCACGATTTCCCTGGTTGGAACAGAAGCAAATGACTTCATACACGTTCAAGCAAAGCTCCACTCCAGACAGTCTGGTACAAAAGAGCCAAAGAAGATTAACCTGTCTAAATAAAGGTTGAATGAAAAGATACCTGGCAGAGGGAGACCAGGAGTCTGCGGAAGTGACCCGATGTGTCGCTGATGATGGCGTCCTCCAGCTTCTTCCCGTAATCTGAAAGGAGCAGAACGTTTATAAGAACAACAAACTCACTCTCCTCATATTTGATTACAGTAGTCCCTCACTACTTCGCAGTTAGAACATTGCAAGGGTGTGGGAAGGGATTATAAAGCCTTAGAATACATAAAAATACTAAAATAAATATAATGTTGCGACTTCGCACATTTTC
>JBBPBX010009192.1:49829-60628 GCA_038048925.1 Garcialebias charrua
GCCTAGCCTGGTTGATACCAGACCCATGTCCTTCACTTCGCTTTGGACTAGGGTCTGGCATCTCTGCCATAGACAACGATTTCTCCTGGAGATTTTTGAATGGACCAATCAGAGAACAGGAGGCAGAGTTTTGTTAGTTTAGCCTGACGAGGTCCAGGCTATCAGATAAATTGCTCAGAAACCACTCGGTGGATATTTTTTCTGCCACCAGTGTGTAATTATATGTCTTTAATTTACTGACTGTTGGCCTAGATGAAACATTTGAGATAAAATTCGATTTTTTATCATTTATTTTCGTAGCGCACCCGAGGCTGTTTGGAAAATATCAAACCGAAACTATTTAATATCCAGCAGATTTGACCATTTCGTGAATTGATTTAGGAACTGTTAAGCTCAGGAACACTTCTGATATAACGTCAGCTATGAACTATATTTTTTCTCAGCAGAGAAATAATAGTTTTTTACCTTGTTTTGATGAAAATTCGTTCGTGGCGGCAGCCATTTTGAATGACGACGTCAGTCGACATCGTTCAAAACTCCGCCTTCTGCTCTCTGATTGCTCAGGAACACTTCTGATATAACGTCAGCTATGAAATCTATTTTTTCTCAGCAGAGAAATAATAGTTTTTTACCTTGTTTTATTGAAAATTCCTTCGTGGCGGCAGCCATTTTGAATGACGACGTCAGTCGACGTCGTTCAAAACTCCGCCTTCTGTTCTCTGATTGGTCCGGTCAAAACCTACCGGAGACATCCTTGTGGATGGGAGAAATGCCAGACCCAGCAGTGAAGGGAAATGAGAATTGAGCGGAGCTGCGTAGGAATGGCGAGGGCCAGGCTAGAGGGAGCCCGCTGATTTCCTAGAAATCACCGCCCGACCCGACCCTACCCGATTAAAAAAAACAACAAAAAAAAACACTACGTTTATTTATTAAGCTTTTACTGCGTTCTCCCACTCAGCAAAAGAACTTGATGTTGTTCTTCTGTGTTTTGATGGAGGAGGTGTGAGCGCGCTGCTCGCGGTGACTTTTGATGTTGAAGCTTCAGGAATGTCAGGAATGCGGCTACTTGTTCCGCCGCAGATGAGAGCAGTGTGCGGACGTGAGCGTGCACCTGACGCACGTCAGCTGGTGACATCATTTTGAGCTTGTTAAAGTTAGGCCACAGAAATAATGCAACTCTGTGCAAGTCGTGGATAATAATTTTGCGCTCCAGCACTTCTGCATGTCTGCGGCGCAGAAACGCCTGCTGCGGAGAGTCTGTGTGTGAGGACTGGCAGTGTTGCTTCAGTTTCTCATTCCAGAGACAAACCAGGTTGATGGTGGGATATTTGTCACCCTCCAGTTCTCTCTGTGCACGGTAAAATGGTTCGAGAAATGTCACTAAAAAGTCCAGCATGTCGGGGGAGACGCTGTCCAGGCGCGCCTGCTCTCTGGCTGAGTTGCGCAATTTAGTGGCTGCGCTGCGGTTTTCACCATCTAAATTCACTCTATTAATTATTTCCTCATCAGTAAACTTACTGCCTTATATTCTTTACAAGCAGATTAAAACAATTTTATATTGTGTGCATTTTTATTTAGTTTTGTTTGTGCTGTATGATTAAAAAAAACCACATCAAAGCCCGAGCCCGACCCGGCCCGCCAATCAAACGCAAAAATATGGCCCTACCCTACCCGAAGTCGGGTAGGGCTCGGGTAGGGTCGGGCTCGGGCGAAGAAACGACACCTCTAGTCTGTTCCCTGCTGTCTCCCTGGGGGGGGGGCAAAAGCCCTCCTCGGCATGCCCTCCCAGAGGGCCTCAGCCTGTCTACGCCTCTGTTCCAGCCTGGTCTGAATCCGGTCCAGGGCTCTGCCGAACAGTCCCGTCGGCTCTATCGAGTGGTGCAGAAAATGAACCTGCTGACCCTCCGGGAGGTTTGTCAGAGTCATCCACAGATGACGTTGGGCGATGACCACCTCAGCCATGCATCTGCCCTAAGCAATGGCTGCTGTCCCCATCATGCGGAGCACAAAGTCTGTGGCCCTGCGGGCTTCTTCCAACACTTCTGTGGCAGCCTGTTTGTCTGTCGTCACCTGGAACTCCTGTAGCTTTTCAGCCAGGTACGCCTGCATCATTGCGGATGCGTTCATCGCGCGCGCCGCGAGGCCCTGAGCCCTGTAACACTTCTTGAGCTGAGTAGCTGAGGCTCGACAGCCTTTACTGGGCAAAGTCGGTTTTGTTCCAGAAGATCTGGGAGCCAGGTGAGATGCAAGCATGTCCTCCATCTGTGGCACGTTGGCTATTCCTGCTGCCTCCATTCCAGCCATGTCCAAGAAATGTGAGAGTGGGAGCAGCATGGGAGCTCTGGGTTCAGCCCAGGTGCGAGTCAGCTCTGTGAAGAAATCCGGGAAGATGGGCATCCTGTGCCTTGTTATGGATGATTGCTTGGCATAAAACCTCGTGACTTGTTGACGGGGTGGAGGTTCTGGCCAAGGGATCTGTAACGCATCCGCCGCTTTGCGGCGCAAGTCGAACAGAGCGGGGATCGAGGTGTCGGTCTCCGGGAGCATTGGCGCCGGGTTGTGTGAGGGGTCCTCCTCCTCTCCTTCATACTCGTTGTCGGTATCATCACCAGAAATTTCACCTGAGGCTGTTAGCGAAATCTCATCTGCGTTCATCATGCCTCGAGTGTCAAATTTGGCTGTCGAGTCCCCGATGGGAGCCGCCACATCTGGACTGTCGCCCCATTCGACTTGACTACTGTCCTCCAAATCCATGCTCTCGAGCTCCGGCGTGGGAGTGAGAGCCTCAGTGACATCTGGGTCTGTTGGCGCTAGTGCATTAACAGAATAACCGAGTTTTCGACAGATCGAGTGCTTTGACTTCTTTCGAGGCTTTTTTGTCCACCTCGACTACCCGTAGTGACGTCATCACGTGATAAAAACAGAGCGCGGGGTAGCTTTTAGCTTTTAGTAGACGCTACAAAATGGATTCCTTTGTGCGCACGGATCTATGAAGCTGGTCCAGTCTTGTCAAAAAGGTAAAACAGTTTATAATTTTATAAATTGCGCCACTCATTGAAACATCCTGTTGACGTTCTTTGCTTTGAACACCGTAGTAGATTGTTGTGACAGCAGAGGGCAGTGTTGCATTGCAGGTCCCATATATAACACGGTCGAAACGGCTTCATCTCTCTCGTTTCACAAACAAAAAAACAAATATTCATCTCTCTAGAGCTACCAAAAACCTATAAACACAATCTCTAAAAGTAAACCTAAATTGCACAGCACTGCAAGCGGTGGTACGGTGTGGCTGTGGCCCCATTTGTTTTTTAAGTTTCGGTTTTCATCGCCTTATACTTTCACTTTTAATATTATTAATATAACTAATAGTTTTGTTTTTCCTGTGACTTATGTGCAGTATGATAAATGATAGGAGCATAATAAATGCTCCCAATGCTTTGTTGGTCTTTTTTTTCTTTTTGTAAAGACGTTTTTAGGCATTTATATTTATTTATTTATTTTGCATCGTAAGACACTGTGACGTCATCGGCTACTCGAGCGTCGTTCGAGTTTTTTTATGTTAATGTCGAGGTTAAAAATTATGTACTCGTTCAACCCCTAGTTGGCGCCGCAGCTGTGCCCATGGCTTTGGCCATGACGTCTACCCGGTGTCTCCTCACCGCCTCCAGCATCTGGCTGCAATGTGGGCAAGAGTCGAGCGCGTCCAACGCCATTTTCGCGTGCAACATCCCAGGCAGACAGGACAGGCCTTGTGGGTGTCTTTCGCCGAAAGGGAAAAACCGCAGCCGCTGGGGCAGGCGCGCGAGGTTGGGCTCGCCGTCCTGCTAGCCTTTTTCGTAAATTTTGGCTTTCGCTTTCCTTTCTCTGGAGCCATGTCCGAGAAAAAACAAGCACGTTTTTTTCAAAATTCTTGTCCGAGACGTCTCCTCCGTCGCTTTAGCTGGCTAGCCTGCTACGACTTCAGCAGGGTAGCGGTGTGACGCAGTTAGCGCTGTCGAGTGAACCAGTCTGCGGAGAGAAGAGAAGAAAACTTTGGGGTTAAGGAAAAATGTGCCGGACTAGCTTTCGCCAGCCCAGCAATATGCAGGAAATTTCTCTGTACGTTCAGCATAGGGAGCGAGCTCACCTCTGGTCGAGCGATGTGACAACAGAGAAGTCCCACGAAGTTCAGGTTTAAGCGAGGTGAAGGGCAAAAAGAGAAAGTAGGATGGGCGTCCGCGCCTTAAGTACCCAGAGGGCGGGGTCTCTGGGGTGACGCTGACGCCCCCTGCCGTAAAGGCGTGAATGTATTCCTTCAGGTAATCGCGCGGGGGTGCAATTTCCCATAGCAATAGTGTTGCACCGAGAGACCTGACTGATAAGGGAACCACGCATGGATGGAGAGAACATGCAAACTCCACCCAGAAAGGCTCCTGGACATGGATTTGAACCAGGGACCTACTCGTTAAGAAGAAGCAGCTCTACCAGTTGTGCCACTGTGCTGCCACAAAAGTACTCAACTTACTAATTGTATTTTATTAATGCTAAACTGGATTTTGTTTTTCAGAAAACCCTTGATCTAATAGTTTATTGGCTGAATGAACTGAACAATGACAATATTTGGCAATGGTATAAAACAGACACCAAAAGTTAGTACCATGCTGGACTGGGACTTTTGGAAACTAGTTGGTGACTCAAAATTGCAGAAAAATAAAAAATATAAATTAAAAAAAGCACAAAATTTGAAAGTTGGTGACAAAGTGACCAAGTAGTGCTGTTGTCTTTGAAAATCATTAATTATTTTTGTGCATGGCTTTCAAAATAACTAGACCATGCACGCCAAATGATTACTGATCATTGCTTTTATCAAACTTGACCATTCTTCCCATTCACACATGAAATAAAATAGTGACGTGCACATTTAAAATAAACACAAGCGTAAAGACCATTTTTTAGATATAACTATTGTTAATCTTTTTCACTTTTTTTTTTTAGACATGGACATTTAGGACAGTAACCTCTGATGTTTTTTTCATAAGGGTAGCTCTCCTGTAGGTGTCCAAATACTGTACTGCACTAGTGCTCTAAAGATACAAAACCTAAATTTGGGCTGGGTCAAGACACCAACATGTCTCTGGGACTATTTTGAAAAAATAATAATAATAAACAAGACGTGAAAACCCCTTTAATAGTTTAAGACATGTTGGAGAGACTCACTCCTGCCATTCATCAATTAGTTGCAAACAGTCACAGCCCAGTGAGATAGCACTGTGTTAAACAGTGACCATGAAGTTGTCAAAATAACAATATTAGGGCAAAACATCCATTTCACTTTATTCAAATTCAAATACCGCATTGTTTTCATTGTGTTTAACAATCTTGGATCTGGGATGTTGAGTAAATTAGGAACCATCATGAGGAATGGAGAAGTGTTGTGGTGTCAATTTTGAAGAACAATGGTGATGTACAGAGTTGTAGCAACTACAGGGGAATTAAGTTGATGAGTCAAACAATTAAGATCTGGGAGAGAGTTGTGGAAGCAAGACTTAGAAGAGAGGTGACTATCTGTGAGCAGCAGTATGGTTTCATGCCAAGAAAGAGCACAACAGATGCCATCTTTGCTTTGAGGATGTTAATAGAGAAGTACAGAGAGGGCCAGAAAGAACTCCATTGTGTCTTTGTGGATTTAGAAAAAGCACATGACATGGTGCCAAGAGAGGAGGTGTGGTATTGCATGAGGAAATCTGGAGTGGCAGAAAAGTATGTTAGACTGGTACAGGACATGTATGAGGACAGCAGGACAGTGGTGAGATGTGCTGTTGGAGTGACAGATAGCTTCAAGGTGGAGGTGGGATTGCATCAAGGATCGGCTCTGAGCCCCTTCTTGTTTGCCCTGGTGATGGACCAACTAACAGATGAGGTCATCATAGTCTCCATGGACTATGATGTTTGCAGATGACATTGTGATCTGTGGTGAGAACAGGGAACAGGTGAAAGAGAACTTGGAGAGGTGGAGGTATGCGCTTGAAAAAAAAGGAATGAAAGTCAGTCATACACAGTAAAAATGCAAGTGTTGAATTAACACCCTCAGTGTTAATTTTAACACCGGAAAAGTGTCTATATGTGTCCAAGTCAGCTGGTGTTAAAGTAACACTTTCGAAAGTGTTAAAAGTTTAACACCCATTTTTTGTTAAATTAACACCAGACATTGTTAATATTCAACAATAGCTAGTGTCACATTAACATTGCAACAGTGTTAGTGTTAAAATATAATGTTAAAAGTAACACTGTTCAGTGTTAATCATAAACATAATGCGGTGTTGAAAAAGTAAACGACTGACACCACAAGGTGTCAATAATTTACCTTTTCAACACCGCATTATGTTTATGATTAACACTGAACAGTGTTAATCATAAACATAATGCGGTGTTGAAAAGGTAAATGATTGACACCACAAGGTGTCAACATCAACCAAATCCAATGGGAAAAAATTTTCTAAAAAAAAATACTCAGAAATGGAAAGTTCAACTTTTATTAAACCCATTTCAGTATTACAGACCTTCGATGCTCAGCTCATATAAAACAGTAGCGGGGCACAATATGTTTCTTTCATCATTATCAGCCGAAAATTGCCTGTCATAAGGCTGATAATACAGTATATCAGATTAGCGACACAAATAATAGCAAACACATCATCCACCATCTATTCTGAAAGCATTCAGATGATCATCTAAACACTCTAAATGACTTTAGCAGTCACAAATAAAATAAATACAGCCAAGTTTATGTGAACCCCTTTTGGGTCCCAGTGGATTTGCCATTTCAAAATCATCGTAATACAACTGTACAGTATTTATTGGGAGATCATGTTCTTGCTCTGAAAATAATGAGTGATTTCTGGAATAAGAACCATCACTGATGTCTCTATAGATCCCATCTTTATGGCTCTTTACTTGTTGAAAGCAAGTACTAGTTCGTTAGTAAACAATGACTCAACAGTTCCTAAAATAGGTACATACTGTACATAAATTTGTCATTAACAGGAATTTGACTGTAAACACCTGTTGTTTTATGCAAATGTGTATCATAACACACTCCAAGAACATGCTCTATTGGTTCAACAATTTTCCATAAAAAAAAATATATATATATACCTTTGCCTCTTTGTTTCAGTGTTAAGGTGTGTGAATAGATTTTTCATGTTCTCAACACATTACAGGTAGTCCCCGAATTACGAGCGCTCTGATCTACGAGGTTCCAGACTTACGAGCTGGCGAATTTTTGGAAAAAACGCAAAAAATACTGAGTTTTCATGTGTTTTTTCACCACAGTTAGTTAGATAAACATATGGACACACGTTTCCGATCATTTTTATGCACTCATAAGCAGTTTTTTGATGAAAATAGAGTGTTTTTAGTCGCGCTAGCGAAACCGTTCCAATTTACGAGCGAAATTTCGGACTTACGAGAGACATGGCAACCGTTCCAAATTACGAGATTTCCGGTTTACGAGCGCCTCGTTGTAACGGATCTCGCTCGTAAATCGGGGACTACCTGTATTTGACTTTGTTTAAGGTTTGCTCATTCACTTCAGATGAAAAACATGCAAGAACAGCATCCTGTGCTTGAATATGAACATAATTAACAACCTCTTCCATTGAACAAGTTAAAGACTGCACAATATTTTCAGAAACTCCAGCTGCTTGAACTTGGGCAACAGAGCTACACATGTCCATTAACTGCCACTTTTTAGGAAGACTTTCTTGACGAACAGAAGTAGTACTCAACGGGTCATCGGCACAAACATCATGGGTCTCAACACCATCTGTTCCAACATTGTCCACATGAACAGAGTCTATGGCAATAGTGTCTCCATGTGCTTTCACCAAGTGCTTCTTGAACCCAGAATACGTGTAAAAAAACTGATGAACAGCTATGTTCCTCACATTTCAAACGCAATTTGTGGCCTGGATACAAAGCATGACTAAATTTCAAATGCTGAAAAAGAGTTGAAGAATGTCTGTGCTGAACCTTACAAATGAAACATGTTGGCATATTTAAATGTTGTTAATGCTCACTCTGATTTCCTTGACTCTGGGGCTCTCCTTTGTTGCTGCCGCATCAATCCCATAAACTGTTGTTTGGATGAATTTGTAGAAGTTGAGTAGGGTTGCATCGTAGGACACAGCAAACACAAAATGCGCCTTAAAAAGTTCATCGAAGGCAGCCACTGCAGTCTGTACCACACAAGGAATGGGCTTCTGATCCAGGATGATGTAGAACTTTTGAATACTGCTCTTCTTTTCTCCAACGCAGAGGAGGAAGGGCTGTGCAGATCCAACTTTGCCAAGGAATGTCGCCATGCTTGTCCCCACCTAAGATTGAGAGACAGCACATTAGAAATAATGGTTTTAGACCCTCACAAGCAACAAATTAAGAACACTTTCCACCTTCCTTTAGCTGTGACCATGCCACAAAAGTGGATGTGACTTGTGACTTGCAAGGAAACTCTTGTGAGCTTCAGTGAAAAGATCAGTTCTAATAGGCTCATACAATTCTTTGTGACATTATGTTCCCATAACCAATTTTTTTCCCATTTCGTCATAAAATTTACCTTGATCCCTCCCATCCCCTCCAAAATTAACTATAAATTTATAATACAAATAAAAACAAATAATGACTTTACATTATACAGTCTTGTAAAACTGAGATCAATTTACTGTAAGTGAAGCGCAATAATGCATGTGAAAAACATACCTTCATGAACTTCATGAACTTCACAACACGATGAGCTGCCTCAGTTGCACTAATTTTTACACGTTTCTTCCCTTTGGGGGTTGGAGGCAATAGATGAACCAGCAGGAGAATGGCTGCCAAGTCGCTATCCCATTCTGATAAAATCATAACACAAGCAATCATTAGAATTACGACATGAAAATGCATACATAGAAAAGACTGTTGAACATATTTATCTATCAGTACATACCATAATCACGTGATTCCTCCTGAGCAGACAGAAGGTCATCCAGTGGAACGCTCTGTCTAAGGCTTTTGCTGACAGTGATGACCTTTGGTTTGTAGAATGTTGGCCATCTTGCAATGAACTTCCCCAAGATGTCTTCTCCAAAGAGCATGATGAAGTCCTGCTCAATCTAAAAAAAATAAAAAATACCATTAAAAAACCCAATTCAAAAGTTCGGTTAATCAAATCTCAGAGTTTCTCACCAAGCCTGGTGTATCCAAGAATCTAGGGAAGTGATCCAAGATGAGTGATGACTGGTCCAGATCATATAGCATATTCTGTCTATGCTTAAATGTTGCCTTCATTCAAACACTTCTATGGCCAAAGCTCCATCTGAGATGAACTCCAAAAACTCATCTGTCACATGCACAACAAAGTCCTGGAGAAAACAAGAAGGGTCAGGGTAAAGATGATTTGAAAATAAAACTGACAAGAATCGAGGCATCAGAGACTCTTCCTGTACCTTGCAGTGATCAAACTGGACAGTGAAGTGAGCGTCAGAGCTTCGAGAAGGTCTGTCAGGGCTGACCATGGGAGGAACCACGGTGGGCTCGCTGTGCTCCCAGAATGTGTACTGACAGAAGACAAAGTTGGACAGGTTGAGCGGCAGCCCCGTGGTCTCTTTGATCCTCACCTGGACGAGACAAACAACGATTCTCTCAGAAGGAAAGACTTTTAAAGTCTTTGTTGTAACCTGCCAAGAGGTGTGGGCTTTCTTACCCTGCAGCTGAGCCTTTTGGACATGTGGACGATCTCTCCGTTGGTGTCCATGACCTCGTAGCAGCTACATTCACTGGAATTCTCTGATGACTCGTCCGCCCAGGAAAGACTCACAGGAACAGCTCCACTGACTCGCTGCAGCTCAACATGCAACCTGCCAGCCACCTGTACACATGAGCAGAATGTCACTGCAAGATCCAGAAAATTCTGACTGGCTGGTATCCTGTTTTTTATTTTTAAGTATTTTTTTTTGCAACCAAACTACTTCTGCATACTTTATGCTATTTAGCTGTCCATATTTTATTTTATACTTTTAGCTCTGTGATGGATGTCCTCCACCTCTCGTACAGTGAGTGCTGGAGATAGGCACCAGTTGCCCCTGACCTGGAAAGGGACAACAGGATAAGTAGATGGATGGATGGAAGCGTGGATGTATGTATGGATGGATGAGTAGATGGATGGATGTGTGGATGGATGAATGGGTGGAAGGATGGATAGATGGAAGGGTGGACGGATGGATGAGTGGGTGGATGGATTGATGGGTGGATAGATGGAAGTGTGGATGGATGTATCGATGGACAGATGGATGTGTGGGTATGGATGATGGGTGTGTAGGTGGATGGATGGATGGGTGGGTGGGTGGATGGATGGATGGGTGGATGAATGGGTGGAAGGATGGATAGATGGAAGGGTGGACGGATGGATGAGTGGGTGGATGGATTGATGGGTGGATAGATGGAAGTGTGGATGGATGTATCGATGGACAGATGGATGTGTGGGTATGGATGATGGGTGTGTAGGTGGATGGATGGATGGGTGGGTGGGTGGATGGATGGATGGGTGGGTGGATGAATGGGTGGAAGGATGGATAGATGGAAGGGTGGACGGATGGATGAGTGGGTGGATGGATTGATGGGTGGATAGATGGAAGTGTGGATGGATGTATCGATGGACAGATGGATGTGTGGGTATGGATGATGGGTGTGTAGGTGGATGGATGGATGGATGGGTGGGTGGATGGACTGATGCTACTTTTAGCTTGCCTTTAAATGAATGAATTTTAAAATGGATCATTCTA
>JBBPBX010009193.1:0-13518 GCA_038048925.1 Garcialebias charrua
AAGCAAAGATGGCATCTGTGGTGCTCTTTCTTGGCATGAAACCATACTGCTGCTCACAGATAGTCACATCTTGTCTAAGTCTTGCTTCCACAACTCTCTCCCAGATCTTCATTGTGTGGCTCATCAACTTAATTCCCCTGTAGTTGCTACAACTCTGTACATCACCCTTGTTCTTAAAAATGGGAACCAGCACACTTCTTCTCCATTCCTCAGGCATTTTCTCACCCTCAAATATTCCATTAAATATTTGAGTCAAAAACCTCACTGCCATCTCTCCAAGACATTTCCAAACCTCCACTGGTATGTCATCAGGTCCTACTGCCTTCCCCTTCTTCATTCTTTTCAGAGCTTTCCGGACTTCACCCTCACTAATCTTTCCCACTTCCTGGTCCACAGTTTCTAGTACCTCCACTCTTCTTTCTCTTTCATTCTCTTCATTCATTAGCTCCTCAAAGTAATCCTTCCATCTTCCCATCACACTCTCCTCACTTGTTAGAACATTCCCATTCCCATCTTTAATAAGCCTAACCTGTTGCACATCCTTTCCAGCCTGATCCCTCTGTCTTGCCAATCGGTACAAGTCCTTCTCGCCCTCTTTAGTGTCCAGTCTCCCATATAGCTCATTGTACGCCCTCTGCTTTGCCTTAGCTACTTCCCTCTTTGCTCTATGTCCCATCTCCTTATATTCCTGTCTCCTCTCTTCAGTCCTCTCACTGTCATATTTCTTCTTGGCTAATCTCTTTCTTTGGATGGCGTCCTGCACTTCACTATTCCACCACCAGGTTTCCTTATCATCTATTCTCTGTCCAGATGACACACCAAGTACCTTCCTACCTGTCTCTCTAATTACTGTTGCTGTAGTAGCCCAGTCACTTGGAAGCTCTTTCTTACCACCCAGAGCCTTTAACAGCTCGTCTCTGAATTTCTCACAACATTCTTCCTTCTTTAGCTTCCACCATTTGGTCTTCTTCTCTGGTTTTACTCGTTTTCTCTTCTTCGCAACAACAGTCATTCTACACACAACCATCCGATGCTGTCTGGCCACGCTCTCCCCTGCTACAACCTTACAGTCTCCAATCTCCCTCAGGTTTCCTCTTCTACACAGAATGTAGTCGACCTGTGTACTCCTTCCTCCACTCTTATATGTCACTCTATGTTCCTCCCTCTTTTGGAAATAGGTATTGACTATAGCCATTTCCATTCTCTTGGCAAAATCCACCACCATCTGTCCTTCCTGGTTTCTTTCCTTGACACCAAACCTACCCATCACTTCCTCATCCCCTCTGTTTCCTTCACCAACATGTCCATTCAGGTCTGCTCCAATCACCACTCTTTCCTCCCTGGGAATACTCTCTATCACTTCATCCAAATCTTTCCAAAATGTATCTTTCTCCTCCCCATCACATCCAACCTGTGGAGCATAACCACTTACTATGTTTAGCATCAGACCTTCTACTTCTACCTTTAGACACATCACCCTATCTGACACTCTCTTCACCTCTACTACATTCTTTGCCAACTCCTCCTTCAGGACCACCCCTACTCCATTTCTCTTTCTATCCACACCATGGTAAAACAGTTTGAACCCTGCTCCAATACTGCGAGCCTTGCTGCCCTTCCACTTGGTCTCTTGGACACATAAAACATCTACCTTTCTTCTCTGCATCATGTCAGCCAGCTCTCTACCTTTGCCTGTCATTGTCCCCACATTTAGAGTTGCAACCCTCAGTCCTACATTCTTCACTTTCCTCCTCTCCCTCTGTCTCCTGACACGTTTCCCTCCTCGGGGTAAAATGAAATAATAAAAGTGTAATACTGTCCTGAGTTTTTGCATAGTAGTATAAAAAGTATAAAACGTATATCTATAAAATAAACTGAAGTTTCTAGCGTTGACATTTGCAAAGAGTGGCACAGCAGCATATGAGTTAATGTACACAGTACATGTATATGTATGAGGTAGTTGATGTTGGTATATAGGCAAAGTGGCATATGAAGTAAGGCACATAAGGCACATTTGGCATCCTTAGATAAGGCTAGTCAGAGAATGCTGTATATGTATCTGCAGTAGTGTAGATAAAAGTAGTGTAAATGTAAACAGTAATAATAAATGTAAAGCAGTAGTAATAAATGTAAACAGTATTAATAAATGTAAACAGTGAATGTAAACAGTAGTATGACTATAGGCAGTAATGTAATACAAACATTAGTGCAAATATGAGAAGTAGTGCAAACTGAATGAGCACATGACCGAGAGTTTAGTGAATAACCCGTTTGATGACACAGAGTCCAGTGTTAAAAACTTTGTGTTGAGTGATAATGTGTGAGAAAGTTTTTTGTGTTAAGGCAGTTCAAATGGGAGGGGAGGCAGAGCAGGCAGAGTGTTTAGCATTCTGACTGCCTGATGAACAGAGCTGTCTCTCAGTCTGCTGGTTCGAGCCTGGAGACTCCTCAGTCTCCTCCCTGATGGCAGCAGTCTAAAGCGGCTGTGTAGTGGGTGTGTGGGATCACCTGCCATGCAGTGGGCTTTCCGAGTGAGGCATTTGCTGTGTAAGTCCTGCAGTGAGGGCAAGGAGGTGCCGATCCTGCTACGCCCTCCACAACATGGCTGGATTGCCAGTAATTTGGAAAACTTTTGTAATGACTTCACCATGCTTTACACTCCTGCTCTGGAACAACTCTCTTGAACAGGCTCAGCAGTGCTGGGCAGCACTAATCCAAAAATTAGTTCCGCTATTGTCACGATCTGGTGTGGAGTTGGTGAACCCGGAGATGCAGACAGGCAGAACACTTGGAGGCACGAGTTGAAAATTAATAAATCATTTAATGTGATGTGAACACAAACTCATAAACAACTAAGACAGGGCAGTACTCACAACTCTTAGAATTAGGTTGTGGCACAAGCATGGACACGACACACCAGGTAGATCAACGAATGACCCGACACTCAAACCCACACCCACACAAACTAATATATGCACCGTAATTACCCAAAACCCAAAACACCTGAGAACGCAGCAGCCCAGGAACCACAAGGTGTAAGGATGGAGACTGGCCCACCATCCTGACAGTACTGACAGTACCCCCCCCCCACAGACGCCCCATGGCGTCCCAAAAGAAACCCCCCAAAAGAACAAGGGCGGGCGGAGGGAGGCAACAGGCACCACCAGCCAGTTCAGGAGGACGTCCAGGAGGTCGCCCATCACCACCCGCCGAACCGGAGGACGTCCAGGAGACCGCCTATCGTGCTGCCCACACCCACACAAACTAATATATGCACCGTAATTACCCAAAACCCAAAACACCTGAGAACGCAGCAGCCCAGGGAACCACAAGGTGTAAGGATGGAGACTGGCCCACCATCCTGACAGTACTGACAGCTATTTCTCAAGCACTAATTTATTTATTTAGGTCCGCAATTTCAAAAGCACTAATGTCTTATGAAAATTAGGGGAAGCTAAATTCTAAACCGCTAATTAAATTCAACAATTGCTAGCCAACAAGTTATGCAATATTTGCACTAGACTGCCAACTAGCGGTGCATGAACTGTTATACACCTTTATCCTACCTCTTACGTCACAGCAGCAGCTTCCCATTAACTCCTCCTGACCCACCTGGATATTTACAGTCCTGGACAGAAGAAACATCACAGTTGGCAAAAAGAGCAACAAACATTAAAAAAAACTTTACATGTATTAACAGCTGCACGTACAAATTATATTCTTCATTACACATGCACATACTTTGTATTTATTTTTTTAGATTATCCTATATCTGTTAAGCACCTTGGTCAATGCAAGGCATTGCAGGAAGGTGCTATACAAATAAAGTTTATTACATTATTATTATTATAACTTCAATTCAAAGACCACATCAACAGTACAGGTAAAATTAAAGTTAGAGATCAAGTTTTAAAGTGCACTTCCAAGTTGTATCCAAGTTTAATTCATATAAGAGTCAATTAAGCTTAATTTACTTCAATATTGTTTCAAAAAACAAATAGTAATTTCTTTTTTGTTGCGCAACCGAAAAATAAATTAAACCAATTCCAAAATTCTATAGGCAGTCAACAGATTTAATGAAAAGTAACTAAAATGATCCTAAAAGGATGAAATTACAAAAATCAAAGGATTTATTTAATACTTTACGTACATATATTCTATTCGGCCACGAAATTAACAAAATGAGAATGATCTTTTAATCCCTAAGACCACTTTTAAATCTCAAATACACGGGCGTGTCGCCACCGCATTTCTACATAAAAGGAACCCAAATAAATAAAACAAACGACTCACCGTCGAGTGGTGGACACAAAACACACAATACAATCCTCCGGCCGCGTTAATTTGGCTTGAAACAGCGGGGTTCTCTGCGGATTTATGAAGAGACCGAGCGCAAACAGCTAGCCATAAACGTTAGCACCCGAGTTCACCTCTGACCCGGAAGATGTCAAGATGGAATAGTCCATTTTTAGTAGGGGGATACAGAAATCGACCGGTTTTTGTATTGCGTTTTTAATGATCGTTTTCATCGTAGCTATAATTATTTTTATGTTAAATGTACATTAACAAGCATGAGCAATGTTAGTGATGTAGGTGACTGGCCGGGGCGGGGCCGGGGCCCTTGCTGATTTGGGGCCCCAAGCAACGGCATCATTTGCCTACATGGTAGATCCGCGTCTGTTCTCCCCTCTGCTCCCCCTCCAACCCTCCCTCCTCTCTGCTCTTTACGGTGAGGGAGCAAGGGGGAAAAAGGTAAAACAAGCAGCTACGGAGCCAGCATAAGAGCCTGTAAATAAGTTTATTCGTTTTTACTGATAGATAATTAGTTATTAGCGGTACTGCATTTTAAATAAAAATAGCACAAATCCGCTTATGAATTATAAAAGTTAGTCACTCCGCTGTTACGCTGACAAAAACGTTAGGTCCGCTGTAAGCGGATTAGCGCATTAGCGGTCCCCAGCGGTCATATGCCCACCTTTGAGGCTCAGGGTGCAGGATATGTATCATGTGAGCACTAGAATGTTTCCATGATCTTGTCACAGTTACCAGAAGCACGGCTGTTGCATTTGGTAACAAAGGGGAAATGGTATAATGTTGAAAGTGCAGCGGGTTCGGATGTTGTCAGTCCATACAATGTGCGTTATCAACTGTTATCATCCCCATATGTATCGGCGAAACTGTCCAATCTACCTCCTAGCATGTTTGAAAAAACGTCATCTGCGTTATTATTGCTGTGAGTAGGCTGCGTGTTTCCGTGAACCCAGAAGTGTTGTTTTTGTTTTTTTCAGCTTATGTAACCGTTTTCCTAAACCTAACCTTAAACCTGACCCAGAGGACCAACCCTAAACCTAACCCCCTTACCCTTGTGCCTGAACCTAACCAAGACCCTAAACCTAACCCAAAGACCCTTTACTCTAAACCTAACCATGTAGCTAAAGACGGAGCCTGCTGTCATTGCTTGTAACGGTGACAACGTACCTTTAAACCTCCTAGGAGGTACAGGAGGGGCAATCTGACCTCTACGAATGGGGATGATATCATGATAATAAATGATAAGGGCCATTTAATGGTTGATGACATCCGAAGCGGGTGGAAAGTGGAACAGGAAGATGTGATTAAACAGCCAACATCCATTCAGCCTGAGTCAAATCTTCTCCCCACCTTTCTTAAAGCAACTTTAAAATGCTCCTTGAAAATTTAGCAAGGATGGATGTTACATTTTATTTTTGAGAAATTAACCCCCAAGAAATTATGACCAAGCTGATATAAACCTTAGTCATTACACTCTTTAGATGTACCAGTATTTAAAAATGGCAGAACACTTGATGTTCTTAATTTGTTTACGTCCTCGCAGTCTTCAGTTGTTGAAAGTATGATTAAACTAAACTCATTAGAAAAGTAATAGCTGATGTTTACTCAGTGATTTGGTCAAAAAGGTGACAGAGAGAGACATTTGCTGTGTGAGAAAAATACATTGATCAGAAGAAGGTCCAATAATTCACAGAAGGCATGCACCATAAGGTGGATAGCAGGACAAACTGAAGGGATAACTCAGGACAAGCAAAGCTAACCATGTACAGTATATAAGATTGATCAAAAATGAAGATTTTAGTAAAAGTTGATTATGTCAGCCTCAAAGACAGAAACAGGAAGTTGGTTCCACAAGAGAGGAGTCTGATAATTAAAAGCTCTGCCTTTCATTCTACTTTAAAAAACTCCAGTAACCACAAGTAAACCTGCAGTCTGAGAGTGAAGTGCTCTGTTAAGAAAATATGAAGCAATGAGATGTTTATTATAAAAATTAACTTTGGTTGTTGAGAGCTTTGTATGTTAGAAATAAGACCCTGACTTTTACTGATAACCAGGAGGGAAGCAACAGTTTGGATCAACTGAATACTTTATGGGAGTTTGTCTGTACATAATCTTGTTAAAAAAAGAACATTGATTTGAACATTTTACAAAACATTTTTTTCACGACTTTACTTTAAAGAGCAGTTCATCAGGTGTTATTATTGTAAACTGAGTGAATTGGGCGATCAAACTGCTCATTTCCTGTTTGTGCACATGAGTCAGACATTCAATCAACAGTAGCTGCTCATTCCTACCCTGTAAAAAGATGTGTCGTTGTTTAAAAGTGACATTTACAAACAGTGTACTGTTCCAGAGGTTGGTCCACTCACCGAGGGCAGATGTGTGAAGACAGACAGAAGGAAGAGAACTGGTGTGATTTTATTTTTTAATAAACTGAAGAGTTTTTGTTTTTATCTAAAAAAAATAGTTAAATAAAATTATCCCAAAGTGCTAATTGCTTACCGGTACTTAGGTTTTCAAACCACCCACCACCACTTTTTATAAATACTGTCCAATCATTTATCTGAGCCTTGCTCTGTTTTTCTTTTTGTTTCTATGATGCAACTTCTTTGTTTAAGTTATGAGCATTTCGCAAGATTTCTCCCTCTCGCTCATCAACCTCAAGGCCCCAAACCTCCCTCGCACAGGCTTCCATTACACAACACAAAAGGGATTTTACACCCAGCTCTTAGCAAAAACTCCCATGAGCTCAGGGGCCAAACTGCGAGGCCTCTGTAGTCTCTGAGCCGTTCTGGAGCCTCCGTGCTGCAGAGGAAAGATATGAGCCAGAGGGATGAGGTCAAGACAGATGCAGCTTCTTGTGCGCTGTAAACAGACAGAAAAACAAATACGGAGCAGGCTCTCGACTTCCGTCTCACACAAGCTCACACATAACCTGCTTACCATTTTCAGTGTGACTAAATAGAAAAGCAGAGGACCCCACACACTCCTACACAAGCATGAGGCTGCACGCGCGCTGTCACACCACTGACTTCTGATAAGGAAGCTGCACATTTCTTACTACTCTCTTTACTAGTGTGAAATTAAAGGCCTAATTGTCCTTGAAGGAATAAACATTGCCTGCTATCTTCCATGTCAGATGTTCAAACCAAGATCACCTTATGCTGATAAATGATGGAGAGATGGTTTGGTCAAATATCGAAAAATAACGTTATGCAAAATGTCACGTGATATTGCTAAATCCTGTACTACCTGATATAATATAATATAAAAATAATGTTATGCACAATGTCACGTGATATTGCTAAATCCTGTACTACCTGATATAATATAATATAAAAATAACGTTATGCACAATGTCACGTGATATTGCTAAATCCTGTACTACCTGATATAATATAATATAAAAATAACGTTATGCAAAATGTCACGTGATATTGCTAAATCCTGTACTACCTGATATAATATAATATAAAAATAACGTTATGCAAAATGTCACGTGATATTGCTAAATCCTGTACTACCTGATATAATATAATATAAAAATAACGTTATGCACAATGTCACGTGATATTGCTAAATCCTGTACTACCTGATATAATATAATATAAAAATAACGTTATGCACAATGTCACGTGATATTGCTAAATCCTGTACTACCTGATATAATATAATATAAAAATAACGTTATGCAAAATGTCACGTGATATTGCTAAATCCTGTACTACCTGATAGTGTCTGGAGTGTGTTTGGTGAATGACTCTCGGGCACCACATCAAATTTCAGCCCAATATCCGTAAAGGTGATTGAGCTATTGTGTGGTTCAATTTTACAAACTTCGTACACAGACAGAGAAAAACATAATCACTTATTTAAAGAGGGACTAAACTCAAAATTAACTTTTTTAGCTGATAAAATCCCTAGAATGTGTGTAAAATGTTGTATAGCACTATGTCTGTGTTAATCTTCACATAATTGTGCGTATTAGTTTAGATCGGCAATATTTGGTCTAAAAACGTGTTTACGGTAACCCTATGGGTTGAACAGAGGAATTGCAGTTTAATTTTCTTATTGGTCAAGGACTGTTCACTCTGACGTGTCTTTTACACTCTGACGTCACAAAAGTGGTTCAAGCAGAGCCAATCCCCTGCAGAGATGAGAAGGTCCTCGCTGCAGTTCATACCTTATATGGAAGTGGTACATTGCACTCAGGAAAAGTACTGCAAAGAAGCATATTATAGTTTTCGGAATGGCACTAGTTATTTGTATATTTATACTTATTTATTTTAGGAATACTTTTCACTACATCAAAACTATTTGGTTGTATTTATTTTCTTATGTTGCGATGGACAAATAATGCATGGATGCCACGACAGAGCAATGGTGGAAGTGCAGGTTTGGGGTCTGACAGACCCAAGTTCGAACCCCAGTTAAGGAATATCTTGTGGTATCATTTTTTTTTTGGGCCTTTTGTTTTGGATAGATCGGGTGGGGATAGATAAATACATCTACATAAGTATTCTTTGTTGTTGCTTGTTTTAAGTTGTTTGCTGGAGTTTTAGTTTGTTTTAGTTTGTTGCTAGAGGGGGCGTGATCGCAGCTCAACCACCCACCTCCTCCCCTCCATGTCTCTCGACACTCCCATTTTCATGAGGGATTTTGAATCTGCTCTGGGGGCAGAGTTACTGTTTCACAGTGTGTTGAGGACCTCTTTAAGCAGTATGCTGAATGTTGGATAAAATATTCTTGCATTCTTTATTTACAAAAAAAGGAGCCACACGCGAAGACAGGTGATTTTAAAAAAACCCAGTTCACTTGAAAGGACAGACATTAACACAGACTTTCATTGAAGCCCCTGTCATGATGATTTACAATGGGCAGTGTACAGGAAGTGTTTTTTACACACGCTTTTCAGCACAATGACCTCGGCCTCTTATGGCATCAGGTGCCTGCAGGCTCCTCTCTGAGAGAGACAAAGAACTCTCTGTCCTCACAGACATGGATCAACATTAGTTTAACATTAGTGATAAATACCCATAAACCTTTACCTGAATTCCACTGATGTCTTCTGAATGAAAGGCGAAACGTTTCAACTATAGTTTCTTTTATAAAATGAACTTTCCAGAGGACCTGAATTAACTTTGTTGGATAAAAAGCACACTGCAGTTTACTCAAATGATTGGGGTGGTCAGTTTACGTTTTCATATGGCGGTGGCCATCTTGGAGTTTAACATGGCAACCTATTGTTCTATTGTTCTATGGCGATATTTTTATGTCTAGATCAGGGGTCTGCAACCTGCGGCTCTGGAGCCACATGCAGCTCTTTGGTCCCTTTGCAGCGGCTCTTTCAAGTTTTTAACCAAACCTGAATTGACAAACAACAAAAAAATTACTAGTTTTAGCAGTTTTTATGTCATTTCATTTGCTAATATGTGGATATTGGAACAAGTAAGGAGTAAAGCTTTAACTTTATGCTTTATTTTTATATGTAATTCATTTTTCCACAATAAAAAAACCTAGGTTTGTATACCCTGATGCATGCTCAATAATCCAGGTAGAAAAATCTAAAAAAGCTAAGTCTGGTCCTCTGGACATTCAATGTCCAGAGGACCAGACTTAGCTTTTTTAGACTAGGTTTGTATAGTTTTTATTAATATTAACAAACCCTCTTTAAAATAATCTTTTTTTTTTCACTTGTCTTAAATTGTAAAAATAGATACTATTGGTTATTTTATCTTTTCTAATGTCACCCCTAGTGGCCAAAAAAGCCCCTTCCAACAAACCTAAAGTGGCCCATGGACCACCAGTTGATAACCAGTAGCATGTTGCGGCTCTGAACACTTTTAATTTAGTGAACGAAGGCGTAAAATGGCTCTTTTGATTAAAAAGGTTGCAGACCCCTGGTCTAGATGCAGCCAAACACCAAAATGGAAGTTGGCATGTTGCTCATTTTTCTAAGCTTTCCAACTCACAAGACAAATAGACAGATGGAAGGATGGTCGCTCTGTGACGTGAAACATAAATGTGTAGAGTTGGTCTTGATTTCATGCAGTGCCACTAACAGCAGCTTTCTTTGCTTTTCATTCACAGTCTTCAGACATTTCTTTACTCTAGTTTTATCATCAGTTCCAAGTTTTGTGTCAATATTGATTTCAGTGTTCTTTTCACAAAGATGACTCACAGAGAAGTCTTTTTAGCGAAGCAAAGTAGATCCTTTCAGAAATCACACCGCGGCAGCCAGAAGGTGTCTAATACTAACTTGAAGGGTTTTGGAAAGTCATGAGTGCCTCTTTGATCATCCCTGACAAAAGTGAAGTTGAAGGAGTAAAAAAGGAGGTGCTTGGACACGTGAGGAATCAGCGACGTCGAACAGACAGTAAGAGTAGTAGGCAGTTTAACATACAGTAGGTTGCATAACAATGATTACTTCAGCGCAGTACAGCCGGTCCGCCTGTTAACATGTGGGCGTGGGTGACTGCGGGACAATGCGAACTCGCCATGCGCTGCCGAGCAAATACTACCAAGAGAGTACTGTTGCCATGACAAGAGATGGGCAGAGTAGAATGATAGAGGGGAAAAAAAAGGTTTATTTACTCAGATTGAGGAGAAAGAGGGAATAACAGATGAGTTCGCTGATTACAGTTTTCTGAGCCAAAACAAACAGGTAGTGAAATTACACTGTACTGTAGTGGTGATGAAGTCGAGCCAAGCAGGAGATAGATGCACTCCCACACACCTGTATGTCCATGTGCTGGGGCTATCTGTTGAGATTTCTGTCTGTCTTCATGTTGGTGCTTCTTCATTTTGTCCTCACCAAATTTTACCGGATGTATTTAGGAGCATGGTGGAACACCCTCGGTGTGTGGCAGGTTAATTAATATTTTTATTTGGCACGTGAAGCAAGCACATTCCTCTCTAGACTCTGTGTGATTTGCTCAGAGCTCCATGTTGGATGCTTTGGAATCACCCTGCAGCTTGTTGCTCGCCTCTCTGGTGTTGTGCTCACTCATACACACCACGCTGCTGACTGTGCTCGGTTACCTGGCACTCGTGAGCTCGTCATCTACATGCTGTCTCATCAGTGCAGTCACACCTAATGTAACCCTGATATTCATGCACCAAGCACTGTAAACATCTCTTTCAGCACTAAAATGATCTCTGATAGGATTTTCAAACCATCAGAACAGCTTCCGTCCATAACAATTTCATAAGCACAACCACGGTTTAAATTGAGCTGGATCCTGCCAGAACAGGATCTGGGAACTCTCTTATTTTGACAGGGTGCGTTCCGGTAACTGTTTGCTTGTATCAGGTAACTCTCAGGCTGTTATGAACTAATTTAACAGCCTTGAACGAATAAAACCTACATTGGATATGTAATCTGAAAATAATTACATAAACACTAATTTTCAATATAACAGACGCTTACAAGCTTCCTAATATCACATAAGAGCTGCCCCTTCAAGCAAGCATTGCACTTCTACCCTTAAATGTTTGTGCTGCTGTTGGGCGTATTGTATCTATCATTTCTATGTTACCAGTGCTTATTGCGATTCTACAAGTAGTTAACATTTTTCTTAGTTCATATCTTAGATCTTATTACAGTACTGTTTTCTTTTACATTTTAATACTTCGTTGGATGTAACTGGGACCCTGTTTACACAATGTCATTCCACCACATGCACCACATGTGCAAATGACAAATAAAGAATCTTGAATCTTGACAAAAAATATCTGCCCCTAAAAGTTCAGTCATGGGCAATTTAATTAAAAACTCCAAAATTGTGAGTGTTCCGACTGACAAATATCTCTCTTCCACAGCTGCAGCAGACCTGACCCTGATTAGAGGGATGACTCTAGAGGAGCATAAAAGCCTTTGTCCACATGTCTTTGTGGATTTAGAAAAAGCATACAACAGGTAGGGATGGGGCCAATCCGATCCGGTATCAGTATGTGCCTCCGATACCAGCATAATTTACGTATCAGATTTTTTCCGATCAAACCTGTGCTGGCTCAGTGGTTAGCACTGTTGCCTCACATACAGCAAGTAGGTCCTGGGTTCAATGCCCGGTTGGACCTGGGCTCTTCCTGTGTGGAGTTTGCATGGTTTTCTCATGCTTGCCTGGGTTTTCTCCAGGTACTCTGGTTTCCTCCCACAGACCAAAAACATGCATGTTAGGCTGCCTTCAGGCCCAGGCCTCCCTTGCAAAAGAGATCTGTGATCTCAATGGGATTTGTCTGGTTAACAAATAAATAAATAAATGAGTACTTGGGGTTCACTGTCCAGGAAAATAGGGAATGTGGTAAAGACTTGAAAAAGAGTCCAGGCAGGATACAGTGGATGAAGAAAAGTTTCAGGAGTGATTTACGACAAAAAGATGTTAGCAAAGGTCAAAGGAAACAAGACATTAGTGAGACCAGCTATGTTGTATGGTCTGGAGACAGAGACATGGACAAAAAGACAGGAGAAAGAACTGGAAGTAGCGGAAATGATGTTGAGGTTCTCGTTAGGAGTGACAAGGATGGATAAGATCAGGAATGAGATCATCAGAGGTACAGCACAGGTTGAACAACTGGGAGATAAAACTAGGGAGGCCGGACCGAGATGGTTTGGACATGTCCAGAGGAGGGACAGTGGGTATATTGGTAGAAGGACGTTATAATGCAGCTGCCAGGAAAAACAAAGAGGAAGGTCAAAGAAGAGATATGGATGCAGTTAGAGAGGACATGGAGTTAGTTGGAGTGAGGACAGAGGATGCAGAGGACAGAGTGAGATGGAAGAGCATGACTCACTGTAGCGACCCCTGAAGAGGGAAAAGCCAAAAGAAGAAGATGATGATGAAGACACTCCTTCAGTACCAGGGCGTTATCCTACCTATGTTGACTTCCAAGTCCTGGACTCATATCGCCTTCCTATCTATGCTCATGTTTTCTACTCGTCCAAGATTTTGTTTCGACTTCTCTCCAGCACCTTCAGCCTTAAGAACCAGTCACTATGCTTCTAAACCTGGTCCTCTCTCCAACTATACTCACCTGTTCTCAAATTAAGGAACATCCAGGAACCTGAAACTCACACCCCTCTCCCCAGATTCCCATCTACAAGAAAATACTTTTAAGTAAGACATTCACCTACTCGTTCATATGAAAGATTACTCAAGACTCAACTCAGTACTCACCCTATCTCCTCTTCCTTTTCAGCCCACCGAT
>JBBPBX010009193.1:18645-33468 GCA_038048925.1 Garcialebias charrua
TATATATATATATTTTTTTTTTTTTTATAATAGATAGAAAGGAAAAGACAAAAAGACCACAAAACAAAAATACACAAAAAGAGCACAAGGCAAACACACATCTGTAGCATCTGTCAGACTGACTGAACTAATCATCAGCGTGTTGTTTAAGACCCGCTGGCTGTGGCGGCCATCTTGGATGGTGGTGCCTACAAATGAGCATCCATCGATTAGTTTCTAGTAGTTCCATTAAAATCTGGCCTCTGGCTCATGAGATATTTTACTAACGCAACATAAAATTACATGCACACACATAGACAAGCACAAACATTATCTTTTGCATAAAGAATAAAAAGTAACCATAGAAATTATTTTCAGGTGGTGTGTGTTTCTACATAAACGAGCTGATTCTCAAAATGCTGTGAGCTGAAGGAGTGTGCCCTTTTAATAAGTTTGATCAATGTCAAAAGGTTCAGACCTAAAAATTGGAAAATCTCCAGCAGATGAACATAACCTGAAAATGTTTTTTGTAGAAACTGGGGAAAAAAAACAAAAAGGCTGATGTTTTGTCAGACCTGAGCTCTGAAAGCAGGAAACTGCAGACAGAATTAGAGAGATGTGATTTGGCAACAGTACTGTACAACAATGATCTCCAGAAGCTCTGCAGAGTGGACGTTCTTCATCATGGTACTTGAAGTCACCGCAGGTCATGGATGCATGCTCAGTTCTTCATCATGGTACTTGAAGTCACCGCACGTCATGGATGTATGCTCAGTTCTTCATCATGGTACTTGAAGTCACCGCATGTCATGGATGTATGCTCAGTTCTTCATCCCTGTTGGAATTCTTTCTCAATTTTCTATTTCAGCATCATTCTTTTATCTGATTTCACAGTTCTGACCAATGCTTTGCGTCCTAACCCCAAAAAAAGTTACCCACTGTACCATAGGCAGGTAACAAGAGGACGTATTTGTCCTAATAAAGAATGTCTTACCTTCACTATACGCTTCTATGTCTTCCAATATCTACCTGTCCAGGTCTAAACACTACACCTACAACAAATACTTGTTTAAAAAGTGGTCAAAGGGAGGATTGTTCAGTGGCCTCAGGATTCCATCTCTGCTCTTTGCAGATGATGTGGTCCTGATGCATCATCATACCGTGATCTTCAGCTCTCACTGCGGTTCACAGCTGAGTGTGAAGCGACTGGGATGAGAATCAGCACCTCCAAATCTGAGGCCATGGTCCTCAGTCAGAAAAGTGTGGATTAGTCTCTTCAGGTCGAGGGTGAGGTTTGGCCTCAAGTGGAGGAGTTCAAGTGTCTCTGGGTTTTGTTCACAAGGGAGGGAAGAATGGAGCGTGAGATTGACAGATGGATTGGTGCAGCATCTGCAGTATTGTGGACTCTGTGCTGGTCCATTGTGGTGAAGAGGGAGCTGAGCTGTAAGACAAAGTTCTCTGTTTACCGGTTGGTCTATGTTCCTACCCTCACCTATGGTCATGAACTCTGGGTAATGACCAAAACAACAAGATCATGGATACAGGAGGTTGAAATGAGTTTCCTCCGCAGGGTAGTTGGACTCTGCCTTAGACATAGGGTGAGAAGTTCAATTATCAGGAGAGACTCGGAGTAGAACCGCTGCTCCTCCACATCGAAAGGAGCCAGTTGAGGTGGTTCGGGCATCTGGTAAGGATGCTTCCTGGGCACCTCCCTATGGAGGTGCTTGGGAGAAGACCCAGGACACGCTGGAGAGTCTGAAGCCTGGTTTGTACTTCTTGTCTCACGTCTTTTACCCCCCGTTGAGTGAAAAAAAGTTGCGCAACTTCCGTCTGCACTCCCGCTGCGATCCCCCGGTGACAGCCGTCTTGTACATGGCCCCCAAGCAGAACTCCGAGACGCAGACGATGCGGCTCGCAGCGTGTGATTGGTTCAAAGTTTGTGGGTGTTTTTTGTTTGGATGTCCATATATGGTGTGTAGTGATACACCTAGCCTCTGATATTTTAGGCTTGACCTTCAAGTACACCTCTCTGCATCTCTCTGGAACTCTAAGTGTTACACCTTCTTGAAGCCCTCAAGGAGACGATTGGACACTTATATGGGTTAACAATTATTATGAATTAATGGACACTAATTAATCAGATTGAACTTTCTCTTTAATGTGTGTTAATTCAGAATTGATCAAACAGTATTTTTGTCATTTCAATGATGATTTTACTAAGATGGTATATTTTAAATATGACAAAGTTAAGAGAACATCTCAGAATGATCGTGCTTTAAACTGTCTGCTCTATGCAGAATAAGTGTCTAAAGTTGAAGGAACAATCCTTCGTATTTGTTTGAACTGTTTTTGTTTCGAAGGAAAAGTGCTAGACATAGCTTGCTTTCGGTCTCCCGTCCTTTCTAAAAACAATGAATCTGTTCTCAAAACAAAGTACTGACTTGTTCACATGCACCTGCAAACTCTGACGTTGTGTTCTGTGTATTGTCTACCCTATCATCTGTCACTCAAACTCACTCACTTGCAAAGCCACACCCTCTCTAGGGGTGCGACAACCAATCAGCAGGAAGTATGTGACTAAGTCACACCCCCTTCTTAAAGGGCACTTCCTGCATTTTGGGTTAGTTTTTTGGAAGAGAACTAAATGACAACTGGTTTTCTCTCCTCTGGGAAAAGCTGGAGACGGCCCGGTCATGTGTCAACGACCCACGTCTCAGCTGGAATCATAGTAAAGCCTTACTTTGATCCATTCACTCATTTCTGGAAGAATTTGTTTTCTGAAGTTTTACTTTGAAAGTTCAACCAGTGCGATTGGGGCCTGTTCCTGCCGGTGAAAGCGTGCTCCCGCTCGTCTGATCCAGTCATACACGCACGAAGTCGTCTGGACGTTCACTGGACAACACAGTCCGTTAGTGTCCACAAACTTCTCAGTCCTCACCTCACAAGACGTCTCGTCACCAGGTAAAGAGGCGTTTGTATGCTGCACGTGTCGGAAGTACAGCTAAGATCCGTATGGGAAAGCTCGCCACCCTGGTTGTTTTCAAAATAATTAACTTTAGCTTAACTTAGCTTCCAGTACTCCTTCCTCCTATTTCTTATTTTTCATAAGCATTTAATCTGTCAAGTAATGTGCCAACAGTTTAAGTTCCTGACTGTCTGTTTGTTTTAATTTGAATTCTTGTCAACTTAGTTAGTAAATCAGAGCTAATATCGATACAAATGTTTAATGTAATTCTTGTGATAGTTTCAATAAAAGGTCTATCTTTTTTGGTAGACCAACATAAGTTGAGCCTCTTGTGAAATTACATTTCTTGTCTAATCACAGTAAAAACAATTTAGTATCGGAAAAAGGAAGAACTCGCGCATTTGGTGGCAGTTTGTGCAAGATTAAAGTCTGCTAAACTGCGCATCTACAATAATGGTGGCTCAGTAAGTGTTTAAATGCCTTACTAGTGCATTATTTCTTACATTTGGTGGCCGTTTACGGCATTAATTCCATTACAGGTGTATGACACCACTACACGCTACCCGCTACTCTTTTAGAAGCCGGTTTTTGTTTTAGCTTTGACAGCCATGGAAAGTTTTGAAGAGAAACTTGCCGAGGCGGTCCGGAGCGGGGATCCTGGCGGGACCAATCCAGTTCCTCTGTCTTTGCAG
This sequence comes from Garcialebias charrua, assembly GCA_038048925.1. Classification (NCBI taxonomy): domain Eukaryota; kingdom Metazoa; phylum Chordata; class Actinopteri; order Cyprinodontiformes; family Rivulidae; genus Garcialebias; species Garcialebias charrua. The sequence goes on from JBBPBX010009193.1 coordinate 22,282, forward strand.
TGGCTGGACACATACATTAAACACCGGGGGATGACTACAAACATTACAACAGCAGACATAAGAAAAAATGGACCTTGAAATAGCAACAAGCCTCGGTGGCTCAGTGGGAAGGCGTAGGGTTTCCACTCCAAAGCTTTTCTCGACTCGGGTTCGAATCTCACCTGGTTGAAGTTATTTTACGTTTGTCTTTTATTGGATTAAAAAAATAAATAAATAAAAGGAGTTAATATGCCTGTGGTTAACACAAAATTCGTCTTTTTTTTTAATCCAATAAAACACAAACGTAAAATAACTTCAACCAGGTGGGATTCGAACCCGAGTCGAGAAAAGCTTTGGAGCGGAAACCCTACGCCTTACCACTGAGCCACCGAGGCTTGTTGCTATGTTAAAGTCAACGTTTCCTTTAAACAATCCGCCCCTCATAAAATCCTGGCTACGCCCATGATAACGGACTCACAAATCGAGGTAATGGAGTCTATCATTATATTAAATCCGTTTGTCCTGATAAAACATGCAGTGGGAGTGCGCGTGACGTATGCAGTGGGAGGGAAGATGGAGGGATTATCCCCACGTCTTAAAGAAGTATAAACACTCAATGCGGTCGGTGACACACACGCAATTACGTCAGCGCTGGGTTCACTCAACGGGGGGTAAAAGACGTGAGACAAGAAGTATAAACCAGGCTTATGTCTCTGTAGTCCTGGGAATGTCTGGACCTCCCTGCTCAAGATGCTGCCCAGTGACGCCTCATAAGCGGAAGATAATGGACTGATGGTTGGTCCGGATCTTCATTTGTAAAGTGGACTCCAGCAGGTTAAATATAAAAGGCTTGTTAGGTTGTCAAGGTCAACCCTAGCTGAGGTGAGAAATAAAATAATGTTTTGCCTAAAATAAAAAAGTTTGAGCCGCGAGTTGTGCAAAGAAACCGTGATTTAAAAAAAAAAAATGGTTTGTGCAAAAAGCACTCGTTAAGTTGCAAGCGCTCTGATTTCATAGACCACAGCTGAAGATTGGATCATTTTGAGTCTCAGACTAGTTTCCAAAGATACCATCCTGAATTCTTTCAATATGCACCAGCAGAGCACAGACGGTTTTAAATAAGTTACATCAGATAGATGTGATACTTCTCTCTCTAAAACAAACAGGCATTGATGAAAGTTCCTTTCTGTGTGCAGGTGAAGGAGCTGGAGCTGGAGCTGGACTCGGAGCAAAAGAGACACTCAGAGACGGTGAAGACGCTGCGGAAGAATGAGCGTCGTCTGAAGGAGCTGCTGTTCCAGTCCGAGGAGGACCAGAAGAACCAGCAAAGGATGCAGGAGCTGGTGGAGAGGCTGCAGAACAAGATGAAGACCTACAAGAGACAAGTGGAGCAGGCTGTACATCACGCACGACCTTTCAGACTCCCTCTGTGTCTCCGTCTGTCCGTCCCTCACTAACTGTTGTCCCACCCAGGAGGAACAAGCCAACATGAACCTGGCCAAGTACAGGAAGACGATCCACGAGCTGGATGATGCTGAGGAGCGAGCCGACATTGCAGAGTCGGCGCTCACAAAGATCAGGACCAAGAACAGGGGCAGCTTTGGGAAAGGCTACTCCTCCGTAAGTATTCAGAATACAGAACCAGCTTCTTCTGACACATATGGTCTGAGTCTACTGAACAAGTTCAAGAATCTTTAATATCCCCAAGGAGCAATTAGTTTCACAGTGAGTAGTCACACAAAACATCCAAGACAAGACATTGAGACATTAAAATAACAGAAATCATCATTGTTTGTTGAGAAACCTGATCGATACAGGGATGAATGAGTTTTTCAGTATGTTCGCTCTACATCTGGGCAGCAGATACCTGGATGAAGCAACCATGAACTCACCATGGAGTGGGTGATCAGGATCTGCCAGAATCAGCTCCACCACATCAATTCCACCACAACTGCTAAATACGATGACTTGTTTCTTTGCTTTCCCAAGAGCCGGTGTGAAACAATGTGCCACACATACTTTTACTGTTAATGTTTATAAAATTCATTCAACCTTTATTTAGACAGGTTAATCCCATTGAGCCTTGAGGACTCATTTAAAATAGAGACCTGGCTACAAACAAAGAATGATGATAACAGCAACAGTAGACTTTCCTTGGACAATCAACAATAAACAATCATGAATTAACAAGCTGCAGTAAATGTGGAATTGACTGTTCAGGGTCAGATATAAAAAGGGCCACATCATCCACATATAAAGAGATTTTATGATCAATTCCACCTAATGTTATAGGTTTAATAAGGACATGGTTCCTTATACTAATTGCCAAAGGTTCGATAGATAAAGCAAAAAGGAGCGGCGAGAAGGGGCACCCCTGCCGTGTACCTCTTTTCAAAGGGAAGGAGGGGGACCTATCTAAGTTAGTAAGTACTGAAGCTGTAGGCCGAGAGTACAGTATACGCACCCAAGAGATAAAAGATGAACCCAGACCAAATCTCTCCAGAACCTTCAAAAGATACGGCCATTCAACTTGGTCAAAAGCCTTCTCTGCATCTAGACACAGGATGGCTTGCTTAGAGGATTTATCAAAAGAATGATACATAATGTCCACCACACGTCTAACATTAAAGAAAGAGTATCGATTTGGGATAAAACCAGTCTGATCAGTATGAATAATGGTTTCTATACATTTAATTAACCTATTTGCAAGTATTTTAGTGAGTATCTTAAAATCTAGATTAAGCATAGAAATTGGACGATATGATGAAGGCTCTGTTTCATCCCTATCCGGCTTCAACAGTAATGAGATATTGGCGTCATATAGGGTTGGAGGGAGACCTTCCGATTTTATTGAGTGTAAAAACATTCTATGTAGAATTGGAACGATTTGATTAGCAAAGTTCTTGTAAAATTCAATGCCAATTCCATCTGGTCCAGGACTTTTCCCACTTTGCATCGATCTGATTGCATTAAATATTTCTGCTGTTGATATTTCTACGTTAAGGGCTTCAGTGAGGTGGGGTCACCTCCCTTCAGCAAAGGAAGAACAAAGGCGGTTTTCCAAGCATCCAGAATGGAGTTTTGGCTTATGGACAGATTAAAGATGTGGGTCACAGGGACTGTGATGATATGAGCAGCCAGCCTTAAGAAATAAGGTGGAAGTTCATCTGGACCTGCAGATTTTTTAGGATCAAGATCTTTTAGCCGGGAGGAGACCCAGAGGAAGACCCTGGACACGCTGGAAGGACTATGTTTCTCGGCTGGCCTGGGAACGCCTTGGGATTCCCCCGGAGGAGCTGCTCCAAGTGGCTGGGGAGAGGGAAGTCTGGGCCTCCCTACTTAGGCTGCTACCCCCGCGACCCAACCCCGGATAAGCGGAAGAAAATGGATGGAAGATCTTTTAACAGTTTATTTAACTCACTGACTGAGAACGGAGAAAAAGAGAAGGTGTGATTAACTGAGGATTGACTTGTAGGAGGGATTTGGCAACACGGTGGCACAACTGGTAGAGCTGCTGCCTCTCAGCGAGAAGGTTGCCGGTTCAAATCCCGGTCCGGGGGCCTTTCTGGGTGGAGTTTGCATGTTCTCCCCGTGCATGCGTGGGTTTCCTCCGGGTACTCCGGTTTCCTCCCACAGACCAAAAACATGCACGTTAGGCTGATTGGTGACTCTAAATTGACCCTAGGTGTGAGTGTGAGAGTGGATGGTTGTTTGGTGTGAGTGAGACAGGTCCCTCTTGTAAATGAGTCCCCATGACTCAACGAGGCTAGCCTGTATAAATAAAGGTTGAATGAATGAATGAATGAATGAATTTGATTTGTATAAGTTTGGTTATTAGATGAAGTGTCTGATTTTCCATTAGTAACTGTGTCAAATAATGAACTAGAAGCAACAAAATGTTTGTTGAAACAGTTCAGGATCTCGTGCTTATTTGACACAGGAACAGACGTTAACGAGAAGTTGTGATGGGAGGTCAGATGATTGGGGGATGCCTGAGAGAGATTTGATGGTTTTCCAGAATTTTTTAGATTTTTGGAGGTCTGAGATAAGAAATACAGTAGTTACATTTTGCAGCTTTGTGGCAGTTGTGCATTTATTCCTCAGCTGCCGAAAATTCAACCAATCAGTGTCTGAGCCAGATTTTCTCGATGCTGCCCAAAGATGGTCTCTCCTGTGCAGGAGGTCAGCTAGTTCAGGAGTAAACCAGGTAAACTAAAAACGCTAAATGAGAAACATTCATGAGGAGGAAGTGAGGGACAACAAAGGTGAAGACAGGAAGACGTGCAACGCATCAGATGGAGTTAAAGTGGGCAGCACGGTGGCACAACTGGTAGAGCTGCTGCCTCTCAGCGAGAAGGTTGCCGGTTCAAATCCCGGTCCGGGGCCTTTCTGGGTGGAGTTTGCATGTTCTCCCCGTGCATGCGTGGGTTTCCTCCGGGTACTCCGGTTTCCTCCCACAGACCAAAAAACATGCTTGTTAGGCTGATTGGTGACTCTAAATTGACCCTAGGTGTGAGTGTGAGAGTGGATGGTTGTTTGGTGTGAGTGAGACAGGTCCCTCTTGTAAATGAGTCCCCGTGACTCAACGAGGCTAGCCTGTATAAATAAAGGTTGAATGAAAAAAAAAAAAAAGTTACAAGTTCACACAGCGACTCAACTCGTGCCGAAGTCCTGAGTGTGCAGAGTTCAGAGCTTCAGATGAAGGCAGTGTTGTCGGTAGTCTTCCTCAGAGTCTGGATCAAACAACGAAATGAGCTTTTAGACCAGAATCGATTAAGAACCTCATCCTCTGACCCCTTCGGGGGATAACCTGCCCCCAAACACTTTACCTTAACTTTTTTTAACCTTTTATTTATCCAGGTAGTCTCATTGAGTCACGAGGACTCATTTTCAAGAGAGTCAGAGTCAGAGAGTCTTTATTGTCATTTGCACCGCATGTAGTACATGTGATGAAAACGAGATTATGTACACAGGGTCCCAGTTACATCCAACAACAAATGCAAGAGAAAAACAGTAATAACATCTAGGATTAACTAAGAAAAACATCAACTAGTAATACACTAAGCCCTAATGTAGTAGAAAAACATCATTATAAACAGCAGCACGAACATGAGTCTGTATGAGCAGATGGTCACAGATGAACACAGCAACAAGAAAACAGATCAGCATCAGCATGATGTGATATTTTGCAGTGTTTATTCTTATTATTTATTTATTCATGAGTCTAACAGCCTCAGGGTAGAAGCTGTTCCTCAGTCTAGTGGTTCTACATTTGATGCTCCTCAACCTCCGTCCTGAGGGGAGTGGGGCAAAGAGTGAGTGTGCTGGGTGAGTGAGGTCTTTCATGATGCAGGTGGCTCTTTTCCTGCATCTGGAGGTGTAAATGTCTGTGATGGTGGGGAGACTGACTCCAACAGACTTCTGTGCAGCCTTCACCACTCTCTGTAGAGCTTTTCTTTCTGCAACTGTGCAGCCTCCATGCCACACGTTGATGCTGGAGCACAGGATGCTCTCCACTGCACACCTGTAGAAGGAGGTGAGGACTGGGCTGCTCAGACCAGCTCGTCTCAGCCGTCTGAGGAAGTAGAGTCTCTGATGACCTTTCTTGATCAGGCTGGTGGTGTTGTTGCTCCAGCTGAGGTTATCATTCAAGTGTACACCCAAGTATTTGTAGCTGGAGACCACTTCCACTGCAGATCCACTTATGTTCAGTGGGGCGTGGGTGTGTTTGTTCCTTCTGAAGTCCACAATCATCTCCTTTGTCTTCTTCACATTCATGTGAAGGTTATTCTCTTTGCACCAGCTCTCCAGGTGTTCCACCTCCTGTCTGTAGCTGGACTCATCATTGTTTGTGATGCATCCCACCACCGCTGTATCATCTGCAAACTTAACAATATGACAGCCTGGATGTGTGGCTGTACAATCATATGTGAGCAGAGTGAACAGAAGAGGGCTCAGCACACATCCTTGAGGAGAGCCAGTGCTGAGGGTAATGGTGGAGGAGGAGAAGTTGTGGATCTTCACGGACTGTGGTCTGTTTGTTAAGAAGTCTAGTACCCAGTTACAAATGGAGGGGCTTAGTCCAAGTGTGGATAGTTTGTCTATCAGAGTTTGGGGGATCATGGTGTTGAAGGCAGATGTGAAGTCCACAAAGAGCATGCGCACGTATGAGTCCTTCTGATCCAGGTGGGTGAGAGCAGTGTGGACCACAGAGGAGATGGCGTCCTCTGTTGATCGGTTCTCGCGGTATGCATATTGATGAGGATCCTCGTTGATGTTGACAGTTGTCTTGATGTGGGACATGACCAGTTTCTCAAAACATTTAGCGACTATCGGGGTGAGGGCCACTGGTCTATAGTCATTCAGACCAGTCACTGTGGAGTTCTTTGGAACTGGGATGATGGTGGCAGTCTTCAGGCAGGTGGGAACTGACTCCAGTGAGAGAGTGAGAGACCTGTTTGGGAGCAGATGGTGGGGGTTAAGGGCCTTGCTCAAGGGTCCAGAGTGGGGCGAATGACAGTGGAGGCAGGTGTGGGTGTTTCACCTTTTCCACCCTCATTTTGATGTCGTCGGTTCAGGGAGTCAAACGGGCGACCTTCCGATCACAGGCCCACTTCTCTAACCTCTGCGCCACCACTCCCCTTGATCTCAGAGATTAAATAGAATATTTATCAGTTTCAGTTTTTTAGAGATGTTTGTGTCTGTTTTGAATGGTGACTGTGTGTTTGCCCCCCTCTCCCAGGGTTACAGCACTCCGCACCCCCCCTTGGTCAGGTCCCCCAGCTCTGTGGGCTCAGAGTCCCGGGGAGAGAAGATCCTGAATGATGATAACGAGTCGGTCAGCTCCCTCATCCCCACGTACCTGAACTCTCTGAAGAAGCTGATGATCGACTAGGAGGACAGATCGTGTTTGGGCATGCTGCAGAACCTCCGGTGTGGGGGTGGAGTGGGGGGGAAACTCAAATCCAAACCCTACAGTCTGAAGTCTCAAATCCAAGACTCGTAGAATACTTTCACAACACATTCGGGTCAAAAACAGTTTTCCGTGCGTTGATTCTGTGGCATTTGTTTGAAATGTGCACCGCAACAGTTTGACAAGTCCAACGTTCAGAGCCATTTGAGCTGCCATTTTGTCACCGTTACTAAAAACCTGTAAAAATCCACGGTGCGCCGGCAGCAGTTGTCATTTAGGTGATTATGACGCATCATAACACTGCTCAGACTGACGTTCTGTGATCAGCGCCGCATATTTTAGGTTATATTGTACAGTGTCCACCCAGCTCTAAAACAATCAGAACACATAAAGAGGAACACCACCCTGCATTCTGTAATCTACTCTGATTAATAAAATCCAATTTATCTCTAAGCAATGCAAGCTACAACCAAATGTTCCTGTTATTTTGACAAAGTATCTGTAATTCTTGAAAAGGTCAGTTTACATCTAAAACGTTGGTTTTCTCACATGAAGCCCGTCTCAAACCAGGTACATTCAACTTTAACGGATGAGCTGGGCCTTAATTCTAGTCATGACATCACTTAAACATGCGTCTGACCAGCCAGGTCTTCACTTTGTTCAGATTCCAGCATATTAAAAACTAATGATAGCAGCTTAAAAGAAATATAAAAGAAAACACTTGGGGCAGGACGAGCAGCCTTTTAATTACCGTTGTGTCTTGTACACATGATCTGCCTCATGGGGCGTCTGATGGATTTGATTTCTTGTTAAAACTTGTGGAACATCCCAGTTTTTTTTAAATAAAACATCACACAGGACAACATTTATGTGAGCTAGCTTAATCATAATCTGAAAATATAAATATTTTCTTTTGATGAGGGGTTAGGGTTTAGCTCTTTGGGGCCTAACTTTGGCCCATTTGTCAGGGAGCATGACGTCTTGTACAACCCTCCATTTTGTTTCCTGGAGCTCAAAACGTGTCGCCCTGTGTTTAAAGCAGGTCATATAAAAATATATTGATGCCTTTAGAAAATACAGAGCTGCTATACGGCTGTAAGGTTCGGCAGGTACATTGACAATCTGACTTTTGTTGCATCCTTAAAGGGAGTTTCTTAACTTTTCCAAACACAACTTTACAAACATGATGCCAGTACAGTATTTTCTGGTGTATAGGTCGCACCTGTGTATAGGTCGCATTGTCCAATTATCACCAATAGATTGGAAAAATCCCTAGATAGGTTGCACCGGTGTATAGGTCGCACCTACGTTTAGCTCTGCTGCAAATGTCTGCCACAGGAGCGCACAGCAAGGCTTTTAAGAAGATTAACACTTAAAAACAATTATTTGTTTGATAAAAATTATAGCAAATATATGTCTGAGCTGAACTTTTCCTTAATAAATGAACGTAATTGTGAAATGAGCTGGATTTAAAATTTGTTTCACCGAAAGTGATAACAAGCCATATATAGGTCGCACCTGAGTATAGGTCGCAGGCCTTGAAAAAAACCATAAAAAGGTGTGACCTGTACACCGGAAAATACGGTATCTCCTCCCTGTGAGCACAAACGTTGTATAAAATACTCCAGGCCAGGCCTGAAGCAACCTCTTCTGGTCTTGTGATTTATGACAGGACCGAGGCAGCATGTGGGACTGAAGTCAACTCACCACTGTTATGCTTCTGAGCTGTGGAGCGAGGTAGTTCTTGAACCAAAACGGTTGATATGTGTAAGGCACGGGTGTCCAATGTGTGGCCCGAGGGCCATGTGTGGCCCTTGGAGTGATTCTGAGCGGCCCACAACTTCAGTTTAAGAATGGTATCATGTTGGTCAGCAGGTTTCAGAGGTTGATGCAGACTTTCTGTAAATTAGTTGGTGATCCTTTTTTATATAATGTTTAGGTTTAACAGCAAAAGAGATGAAAAACAATCTTCTCAAAATGAGCAATATTAAACAAAATACAAACATTTGGCTGTAATCTTTTTATTTTTACTCCATGCTACAAAGCACCAAAAATCTTTACTGATTTCTACTAGAAAGGAGACTGTTAAATATTGCAGTTGATAAAATAATTAAGACATTTTTAAATGAATATAACGTGGTATCGTCTACATACGAGTTGGTCGTCTTTATCAAACCTTCCATGAATCTGTTGCAGTGACTGACAGCTGGACCATTTTTCAAAACTTCTATCAGCCATGGTCCAGAAGTCTGACTTACTCATATTATGTCTTTGTTGCTGAGAACAGACTAAAATTAATTTTTCAAACACAACAAAATGACAAACATGAACCCAACAAATCAAATCATTTTAATAAAAAATATAAACTTGGTGTTTATGAGACTTTTATTGTTTTGGATCTACAAGAATTGAAAACTTTCTCCACCAAAATGAGTCAATTTTTATCCTTTCTCCTAAATATTGTTCACGTTGAGAGTTAAATTCACATTTTTGTGGCCCACGAGTCCTTTCCTCTGGATTGTTTTGGCACATATGAAAAAGTTTGGACACCCCTGGTGGTGTAAGGGGAAGCTGGCTGTGGTGCATGAGCAGGGTTTAGAATGAGAGCTGTCCATCAGACACATGAACCACTCCACTGGCTAAATGTTGCCATTTATTTACACTCGTCGTCGTCGTTGAGGGACGTGCTCAATTTGATTGATTTCTAAAGGATCAGAGTCGTATTACAGAGCTGTATTTTGAAAAGACCTGACAACCTGTTGAGGTATCTGTAAAGTGGTCCAAACACTCGTCCATCAGTGGCATTTAAAAATCTCTAAAATGGGCAAAGAAGAATTTTTGAAGTATTATAACCAGCTACACACGAAAAACAAATGATTTCTCACCAACAATTCTGTCTGTATAACAACAAATGTAAAGTCATTATATTCTTCCTAAAAATGTCTGCTCCTTTAAACGTGTAATCAAAGTTTAACGTGCCTTGACATGTAACAAGACTGGACCAAATCATTATGTGGTGAAAATAACTATTTTTACTGAATAAAACCTTTTTCATTTGTTTCATTGTCTTGTTTTCTTACTGGTGTGTTTAATAATAATAATAATGATAATAATAATAAAAACCAGAACAAGTTATGACATAAAATGCACCGATTTTATTTCATGAATGCAAACTGCTGATCTTTAGTGATTAAGTCACAAAAACATCTGAATACTCTTCCCTTGGGAGCAAAGAAACACTGAGCAGTAACAGCTAAGACCCAAACACTTCCTGTTGCATCGGACAAGACGTAAAATATGTGTCCATTTTCAGATCCATAGCTTTCTGTGAATTTCTCTTATTTATTTACATTCTTTACCATCTCCTTTTAGTGGAAAATACATCTCAGATATTTACATCAGGCTTCTTAAACACAACCCAAACATGCGTATTATTAGTAATAAAAAGTATAACAGTCTTTTTAAAGCATGTTAACAGGAACTTAACAATATATTCTTAAAGTGCAACGAACAGATTTTAACTTTGCTTTAGGAATGTTGTCAAATACAGCTGGAAATGTGTCAGAATGTGTTTAGTTGTAGCATTTATATAAAGATCTGGTTTTAGATGTTAGGCCCTAATTTAAAAAAGAAACCAGCCACTTCATAAACTCACACTGATCAGTCCCGACACACACAGAGCTCTAACACGAGCGTTAAGTCTGAGTTAAAGTTTGAACATCAAAAGCTACAAGATGTTCAAGGAATGGTTGCCATGTTTGGTCTGCTATCTTTGCAGGGTGGAGCTAGAGTTTAGCTCTTACAGCTAGTAAAGGCCACAGGACAAAACAAAGGTGTCACAGTACGACTGATGATTATGGACATCGACAGAAAACAAAATACAGAAAATGAAAGTTTCAGTTTGCATCACTTCAGCTGTTCTGACCTGCTCTTTCTGATCTGTGGAGAACTTTTGCTGCAGAAAATGGCGTTAGCATTCAAAACTCTGAGATTCATACTTAAGATATTTGAACACGGTTGTGAATCACCCTGGATGTTTTATTAGAGTTAGCCTGCTGTGCAAAGATAATGTTTGCTTACATGCTGAACTAAAGTAACATCTAGTAGTTTTACCACATGCTCATTCTATACAAAGTTTTTTCATTATTATAAAGAAATAAATGAAAACAGCAAACAATTTAGCTGAGATTTTACTTTAGCTTTAGTTAGCTCACCTTGGTAAAAAAAAAATACTCAAGACGTTAGTTAGCCTGTTTTATTTTTGTATAAAAATAATTTCTCTGTTCCAGTGGTAA
>JBBPBX010009193.1:48929-60625 GCA_038048925.1 Garcialebias charrua
TATATAAATTGAATTAAAACTGAATATGGATGTTTTATTTATTTTTTACATTTTTTATACATGGAATAAAACATCATACTGTCTCACGAGGCTTGATTCAGATAGTGAGAACCTAAACAAATTACACAAAATAATAAACTTTTATTAATAAAAGTAGAAATTTTGGTTGAATATTTTCCACGTTTGTAAGAAACATCTAACATCAAACATTTGGCATAAACTAAAAAAGATCAGTCAGGTATTATGCTTTGCTTTGTTGTCTCAATTTGTCTTTAAACATATGTTTTGGCTTTAAATTTTTTTCCCCTATATTTGGCTCTGAGCCCCTTCTTGTTTGCTTTGGTGATGGACCGACTAACAAATGAGATCAGGCAGGAATCCCCATGGATTATGATGTTTGCAGATGACATTGTGATCTGTGGTGAGAACAGGGAATAGGTGGAAAGAACTTAATGGGGTGGAGGTATGCACTTGAAAAGAAGAGGAATGAAAGTCAGCTGTAGTTTTTACCCTTTTACCCATACAGGTAGTCTCATTGAGCCACGATAACTCATTTTCAAGAGAGACCTGTTAGGGAGCAGATGGTGGAGGTTAAGGGCCTTGCTCAGGGGCCCAGAGAGTGGGGCTAATGAGGGTGGAGGCAGGTGTGGGTGTTTTCACCTTTTTCCACCCACATTTTTTTATGTTGTCGGTACCGGGGCTTGAACCGGCAATCTTCCAATCACAGGCCCACCGTCTCTAACCACTGCGCCACCACTCCCCCAAGTAAGTAATGTAGTAAGACATAGTACATGTGTTATTCAATGAGAGGGAGGCCAGTGGAACAGTGAGACTACAAGGAGCAGAGGTCACAAAGGTGCAGGACTTTAAGCACTTGAGGTCCACTGTCTAGGAAAATGGGGAGTGTGGGAAAGAGGTGGAAAAAAAAAAAACAGAGTCCAAGCCGGGATGGAGTGGATGGAAAAAAGTTTCAGGAGTGATTTGCAACAAAAGGTATCAGCAAAAAAAGGAAAAGTTTACAAGACAGTGGTGAGACCAGCTATGTTGTATGGTCTGGAGACAGAGACAATGACAAAAAAGACAGGAGAAAGAACTGGAAGTGGCAGAAATGAAGATGCTGAAGCAGGCCCAAACCCTGATACTAACACCTCTGTGTTTAACAGAATATAATACCTGTATAGCCCTCATGCAGGACATCCTTTGTATCTTCTTAACATAACATGTTACTTGTTAGCGCTTAGGTCTGATCATTTGCAAAATAATTTTTGAAAAGTTCTTTAACATACATGCACATAGACTATGTTTGAAAGGCTTTTTTATTTCTTCCATGTATGCTTTTGTTTCTCTGCAATTTTAGGGATTGTTCGGCAGTCACTGTTGGATTGGGAGTGGGGTACAATTTGACTGATTGTAGGTTGAGAGAAACTAAATTTACCCCACTTGGTCAGCCTGATGAGGATAAAAACATCATTTGTGAAAGTCTTAGGGATCTCCCTTGTTTAATGCTTTATTGTAATTTCATAATTCTTTCTTTTACATAACCTGATTTACAAGGAGCGGTACAAATTGACACCATATTAATCCCCATTATCTCAGACATTCTCATATTTTTGTCAGCCATAACAATATTACAATATAATTTTAAAGCTCATGTATAAAACCTCTGCTGGTCTCATTTGTTTTAGTAGATTCAGTTTACCCACTTTCCAGACTTGTACTGTATGTGGAAAGAAAAATAGATTACAGTTTTGCAAAATAACACACAATTAGTTGTTGCTAGGACACACTTGAACCATTAAAGGCTAAAGTTTATTGTAGGTAATACTGGTTTTATGTTAAAATATCTGAGCTATAAAGGCAGATACAATTTCTTTGTTATTGTGACAATGTAAGAATGCAAAACCACAGAGACTGCTTAAAGGGAAGCCTGGTAATGGATGTAATTATTCGTCGCATCCAGCGATAAGAAATAAGCATGAATATGATAATAAAATGCACAATTTCAAAGGTTTTCAGTGCTTGGTAATCTTGAGTCATTGTCATTAGATTTCTTTCCTTTATGGCTGAGTAACTGAGAATTTCATTTGCAAACAAAGCTGTGTTGAAATCTTCATAATTGAACTCAAATCCCAGCTTTGCTCTGTGCTTTCACAGACAAAAGCAGTAATTTTAATATCCGCAGTATTTTGTTATCTCTACAGAGACATACCCGTTGCTCCTGACAGGAGACGAAGGTCTGAAACCCCGGTGCCACGCCGAAGCCCAGCTGGTCAATGAAGGGCGGCTCGTCCTGGGTGTGGATCTGAACTTTGATCCCTGCTTCAAATGACGTCTCATCTGTTGACAGTGAAAGGTTAGGACAGTTATAATTGGGATGATGATTTGTAAGCACATATTGGCCCAAAACCATCTCACCAAAAGATGTCGTTATATACGAAACAGGTGGAGCTAAGGCTTTGCAGAGTCGAGTTATGTTTGCGAGCTTCAGAGCAGAAAATACACGGGGAACCAAAAGGGACAGAGACAATCCTATTGCAGCTGGAGAAAACCAGTTTTGGGCTCTGATTGCTTATTCATCAAAACCCAAATGATGTTAGACATCATGACTTTTCATGAATGACAAACCCACTGTGGTCTTTTGGGAGGTGATACTATTTTGGATGAAGAGTGAAAGGATAAATTAGATGGACTTTTGAGACATTTTAGTCGATTTTCCCACATGAGTCTTTTTATTTTTATTTTTACTGTGAGGTGAAGTCATAGTGAAAGTGTAAATTAATAAATTGATGATGAGGATAAAATAAAACCAATACAGCTGAGAGGTTTCTTCCCTGCAGCTCTCTGATGTATAGATTTTCAAAGAACCCCTCAATTACATGCAAACTCAAACGTCTGCCAACATATTTCTATCACATGTTAAGTGACCTAAAAATGCTTATTGCTGTGATGGCAGGTTGGATTCAGAGACTTAGCTCCTGTGAGAGCTGGCTTGGTGATAAAGTAGGATGTCTGTTTCCCTCCGCCCTTTTCTCTTCGGTTGTCACTTGCTATCATCATCTAAGTGCAAGGCTTTCTCACTCTTTTCAATTAGGAAGCTCGGAGATGTGGCTGGAGTTCAGCAAGAAAGCCTCAACAAAACATGGCAGATTTGATGGACTGATGACATCCGAAGCCGCTCACTCCAACATATTGCGCTGGTGAGACTGAATATCAAGCCATTTTGTGGTGCTGCCAAAACAAATGCCTGAGGCGTAGAGCTGCATATATAATAGGCAGTGACCCAACCTCCCGTTTATAAAAGTACAGGCCATCTTTAAGCTATGGCCATCCACTGTGCTTATAACAATTTCACTTTCTCATGAAAGAATCCCTGGTTTGCACAGAAAATTTCTCATTCAATAAATCAATAAAGCTAGAGATAGTTGCTAAAGTACAACCTTGAAGGATACGAGTGTAATAAAATGTGACAGCCAACAAAATAACTATTTTTGTGTTTATTTTATCCTCTTATGCAGCTACCTAACTTCAGTCTCACAGGAACTTTTGAATGTTTTAACTCTTATTCTGCAGCTAAAACAAACTAATCAAAGTTTAATTTCGAGTTATATAATTCATGTTATGATTACTTTAATATCGTACTTTGAAAAACTGTTATAAATTCACTAAAACATATCCAAATAACAGATGTCTGATTAATGCATGCATGCTAAACTGCAGACCATCTGGCTTAAAGTTGGGAAAGTTTATATTTCAATTGAAACAAGGTTGGTTGAGCTTTAATGTGCAGAACACATATTTGAGGCAGTTAACAGTAAACAAAACCTAAAATAAAGTGGAAAAATGTTTGTAAGCTCAACCATCCAAGTAGATGACAACAAAAACTGTTAAATCATGTCCATTATTTATCTGGACCAGTTTCTGTAAGTGAGAAATGTTTTGTCTGCCATCCAGAAGACTTCGTCAGTCTGCGGCCTGCCAACCAGATCTAGGTTGCCTTCATTGCTGTGTTTCAAGCCAACCTCCTGTTGAAATCCCCGAAGTACACTTTAAACATATGCAAAATTGGCCCAGCTGTCCAAAACAATTAATCATCATGTATAACAATCAAATTTATTAGGCCAGATGGCCAACTTGCTAAAAAAAGTGCTTTGTTTTTCTGTTTTGTTACGAAAATGAAGCTTGTGGACTCAAAGAGCTGGTTTCATTTTCTGTGTTGATTTAATCAGAGCATTATTTATGAATGTATTCAGTCCAGCATTTAGTCTTGCTCAGAATAAGTCAACTTTATCTTAAAAAAACTAACAAAAAACTCCTGATCTGCTTGCACCAATAAGTTTTAGGCTGTATGTAATGTAAAGTGCTCTGTTCCACTGTCAGAATCTGAGCAGACAGTTCTGCGTTCACGTCAGATTAGATCAGACTCGATCTGCTTGTTGTCATGTCTGAAAACACGACTGAACCAGTGAGTTAGAAGCCATGCATAATCACGCAGTTACACTTTATTAAGCTCATGTAATGAAACACGTACGAGCTGAACGCATCATTTATGCTTCATATCTTTAGCTGAACATTTAACATATTGGATGTCTTTAAATGCTGGTTTTAGATCATCTATCTAAAATTATGCTTTTCAAGAGCAGGCTCTTTTTTTTTATTCTTAAAACTTACAACTGGTTTGCCCCTTATGGTGAACTCTGCATATTTGTCTTGTTAAATCTCTTTTTTAGTAGACTTGGACAACAATATGAAAGTTTTCTGAAAATGTAAACGGCTTTCTTTACTGTCAAAATAATTTTAAATCAACCTTCATCTTTTGTAGTGTTTTTTTAATCTTACTGAGCTTATTTTTTCTTATTTTTGCTGCTTTTATCTTGCCATTTGGTCGATTCTTGTAGTTTTCGCAGCTTATAAATTAAGCATTAATAATTTATTTATTTATTTTACAACATGTTCACTGAAGCAATCAAGTTCAGACAGTGTAACGGCTTCTTTTTGTTGTGAATCTGCCACTCTTGTTTTCTGTGTTGCTCATCTCACTTTGCTGATACCTGCAAGGTGATTTTGTTTAGGTTTTACAACCTAAGTTTATTTTATTTTACTTTAAATCAGCTCTTCTGAGATTCCAATTAATTCTGAATTGATAAAGAAATATTGAAAGATAGTTTGTGAATAAAAATCTACATAAATAAAAAAAATTCCAAGTCCTAAAATTGTACTCATTTGAATAATGCTCAAACTAAGGTTGAGGGTCTACAGTTTAAATCCTCATCCATTACCGTATTTATAACAAATGTAAATAAAACCTGACAGTCTGTTCCAGGCTTTCTGCATCATATTTTCAAACGAGTTTTGCCTTCTTGTGATGCTAAAGATGATTTGAACAGTTTCCTTTTAAGAGTAATTGTATGTGTTTAAAAAAGATCTGACTTTCTCAGAATAAATCAATCAAACTTTTATCCAACGCAACAAAAATAAGATGACTAAATTTAAGATATGGAAAGTAAACATGAAGGCCAAAATGAGAACAAGAGACTTTTAAATATCTATTTTCTCTACATTTCTTTAACTTTGAAAAATGCAGGACAACTTTTGGAGTGGCAGTGAAGAAAATGTACTCGACATTATAGACAGCAAAACATTCAAAGCTGACAATTTCTCCATAAAATCCCAAAGGTGCTCTGTGAGATTTAGGTCACAGCTCTGGAGGGTTATTCTAAGACTTTTTTTATTCCCGTGAGGAGGATGTTTTTTAAACAAGCTGCTGATCCTGTTGAGAGATCCACTTGTGGAGCTTGAAACGTTTCTTGGCAAGCTTTTAAGTTTCTTCATCATAATACCACTGACACAAGTTCACATTTGTTGGAAGGATACTCTGTCATCACACTTTATTACATCTTTAGCCTTTTTTGATTATGCAGTCTTTTTGCTACTGGGGTGTGAACCTTGTGCCATTTCAGATAAAAAAAAAACAAATAGGTAAAACGTATCAAATGAATAACCCAATTTGTAACACTGTGGTCACATTTGTAAATGTCTATTATAGTTATACATAATTAAAAACAACAAGGAGGAGGTTAAGAACAAATGGGGAAAAAACAACAATAATACAAGATTTTAATTTTAAAATCTGACATTCAAAATTATAATAAAATAGATGAAAATAAACTAAAACAAAACATATCACAACTTCAAACTTCTGCTGGAACTCAAACTGAACATGAATTAAAAGCTATTATAAAAAAAGTGAGTTTCCAGGTGGGATTTGAACGACTGCACAGACTCTGCAGGACGAACATCAAGAAGCAGGGTCTTCCAGAGTCTGGGGGCTGCCACTGCAAAAGCTTAATCCCCTCTACGCTTTCACTTAGCCCTCGGCTGCACTTAAAGCATCTGCCTGAGGATCTCAGTGCTCTGTGAGGGTTATAAAAGTCAAAAAAGTTATGAAAAATAACTGGGTGCAAGCCATTTAAAACTTTAAGAGCAAGTAAAATATTCTTAAAATCAGTACAAAAATGAACAGGCAGCCAGCCAAAAATCATTTGGACCAAGCCAACCCTGGGTAGTTTTTACGCAGCAGTCTTAAAATATTAGTTTTATCCAGTGTTAGGTTTTCTAACCAAATAATGTGGTTAAAATTACAACAAAAAAAAAAATATATATATATATAAAAAAACCTACCAAACAGCTAAGTTAAACATATTTCAGTCATTGGATAATTACAATTTTGGCTAGCTGGTATTCAACCCTGCAGCACGGTGGCACAACTGGTAGAGCTGCTGCCTCTCAGCGAGAAGGTTGCCGG
Organism: Garcialebias charrua; assembly: GCA_038048925.1. Lineage (NCBI taxonomy): Eukaryota > Metazoa > Chordata > Actinopteri > Cyprinodontiformes > Rivulidae > Garcialebias > Garcialebias charrua. Next base: position 55,732 of record JBBPBX010009193.1, read on the forward strand.
TTCAAATCCCGGTCCGGGGCCTTTCTGGGTGGAGTTTGCATGTTCTCCCCGTGCATGCGTGGGTTTCCTCCGGGTACTCCGGTTTCCTCCCACAGACCAAAAAACATGCATGTTAGGCTGATTGGTGACTCTAAATTGACCCTAGGTGTGAGTGAGAGAGTGGATGGTTGTTTGGTGTGAGTGAGACAGGTCCCTCTTGTAAATGAGTTCCCGTGACTCAACGAGGCCTGTATAAATAAAGGTTGAATGAATGAATGAATTAGGTTCAGCTTGATAGCACCAAGTACATAGAAGCACCAGAAAGAACCCCAGATATCTTTCCATAGAAGAGTACAGTCCCAGGAACTGTAAAGATACTGCACAGAACCCTCAAGCTCCCAGATCCCTGGGAGGACCCAAGTTTGAAATGAAGTGAAACTGCACATAGGGCAAGATGGGTGTTTTTTCTCTCTCCCCATTTATAGATATATATATCTACTGTATATGTTTACGTCTATGTTATCTATTGGTCCTTTTCCATTAGTAATGGTACAGCATGGTTCGACTAGACTCGGCACGGTTCCAAGGCTTTCCCACTATTAATGGTTCATGGAAGTGGTCCCCTTTTCAGTACCAACATGGGGTTCCAAGCGGGCCGAACTAGCCCTAAAACGTGATGTCAGAACACTGTCAGTCACTGATTGGTCAGGGGGTGGAGTCACTGGTTGTTTGAAAAACTTTCACAACAACCCGATCCACCATTTGCAATAACTCAAACGCAATGAGCGACTGGACCTATTTTAAATATTTTAAAAACAATAATGACAACACCGTGGTCTAATGCTGAAGTGCAGGCATTTTTTGTACTTGGTGGCAGACGACAAAATTCAGAGTGTAACATTTATGGGCTATGCAGCTATGCAACTAACTGCGGCTACAAGAGCAGCATCAGAAGATGGTTCTTTTAAGGAGCCTGAGGTGTGAATGAGGACAGGAGACAATGGTATTAGTTTAGGTGAATGTATTAGTGATTTAAAAGCAGAAAAAAACAACAGACAATTACAAATGCACAGTGAGACACAAATGTCCTCTGAATGAATAAAGTTCCAAGTTTATAAAGTTCTGGTCCTTTTCCTAGCTCGCCATCCTTAGATCCAAAGAGGATCTGATCCATCAAGGAAGAGAAAACAATGGAGAAAAAAAACCCGACCTTCTGGAAGAGAGTGGAGCATACTAAACCACAATCAGCTGTTGCAATCCTGGTGATGATCCAGGTAACAAACACCAACAATTCAATTAATCAAATCAGTGGATGCAAAGATTTGTATGACTTTGCCATGAAGACTCCAAACAGCCAGCCACAATCACAGTGAACAGGTGATGCAGTTCAACAGTGCACTGGAGGAGGCGGGGCTTTAAATAAGTTGGCAGAGTTTGGGGCAACACAGGAAGTGGGCCCGCCAAAATAAAAGACTTGACTAATTAAGGGTTACAGGTTCCCCCCCTAAACTCATGTACGTCCTCGTACATGCAAGCGGTTGGTGACATACCACATTGTCACATGAGTTAGAGATCACAAAGGGCTCATTCAGTTCCAAAGCAGATGTAAGGGCTGTGCTGAGTCCTTGAAACAGGGACTGGATGCTTTGTAGAAGCGGTTGCCCAAGCTTTGAATACTGCAGACGAGATGGTTGCTGACGTATTTGAGTCGAGCAGCGGACAGGTGGTTCAGGATCAGGACTGAAGAGGTTCGAAGCAGCAACATCACTTAACATGCTGGTTTGTTCTGGAGAAGATGCAGATTCCTGGTGAGGAGAGATAGGTCCTGATTGAGAGAAGGAATTTTCCTCGATAGGATCCGAGTTGGCAGAATCTGGTTCATCTTCAGCTGTTTGTTCCATGTCCAGTTCAGCAGTGGGTTCAGGTCCAGACTCCACTTCCTGTTCCTCACCAACAGTTCCTTCCATAGAGCTCTGTGAGTGCTGGCCAGGCGGATCCACAGGCATAGGAGTGACAGTAGGTGCAGGAGCAGGTAAGTCAACCTCAGTTGTAATTCTGGTGAGATAAGAGCTGGAGTAATCAGGTAAATCAGGTAAGAATAGTTCTTCATTTTCAGGATCTGGAAGATCTACATTTTCTGAAGTCACTGGTGCAATCACAGTTGTTGGTTTCCTTTGTTCTGGTTTGGAGGCTGGAGACAAGTAGCCACAAGGCAACAGCAGGTCACGGTGGAGGGTTCTGATGGGACGATCTTTGCCTTCTGGTTTAACTGTGTATACTGGAAGAGTGCCGGCTTTCTTCTGAATAATATACACATCCGACTCCCACCGGTCTGCAAGTTTGTGCTTGCCTCGTAGTTTGACATTTCTAACCAGAACTCTATCTCCAACTGAGAGTTCTGCAGCTGTAACTTGCTTGTCAAATCTGAGTTTGTTTTTCAACATGACTTTTTCAGAGTTTTCCGTTGCAATCTTGTAGCTTTCTTTGAGGTGCGACTTAAGCTTTTCAACATATTGTGAATGAGATGTAGAAGTTTTCTCAGACACAGGCAGTCCAAAAGCTAAGTCAACAGGAAGACGGGGTTGCCGACCAAACATCAATTCGTATGGAGAGTATCCAGTGACATCATTTCTGGTACAGTTGTAAGCGTGTACCAACGGTTTCACAAAGTCTTTCCAGTGAACTTTATCTTCTTCTTTCAGCGTACCCAACATGTTTAAAAGTGTTCGGTTGAATCGCTCCACAGGATTGCCACGGGGATGGTAAGGTGTGGTCCTGATCTTTTTGATTCCTGTGATCTGACAGAGCTCCTTGATAGTGTGAGATTCAAAATCAGTCCCTTGATCGCTATGGAGACGCTCTGGTATTCCATAATGGACAAGGTAATTCTCCCACAGGGTTTTTGCTACAGTTTTAGCTCTTTGGTTTGGGGTTGGCACTGCAACAGCATATTTTGTGAAATGATCAGTTATCACCAGAACATTTTTGATGTTGCTTCGGTCAGGTTCTATTGAAAGAAAGTCCATGCAGACAAGTTCGAGTGGTCTTGAAGTTTTGATGTTAACAAGGGGTGCTGCTTTCTCAGGTTGTGCTTTTCTTCGGATGCATCTCTCACAGTTCTTGAGTTTGTTACAGACATCAACTGCCATACGTGGCCAGAAGAACCGTGATCGGACGAGGTCCAGAGTCCTCTCTGTACCTAAATGTCCCATCTGGTCATGAAGCTGGTTGAGGACCTCAGCCCGCCATTCCTCTGGAAGTACAAGTTGGTAAGTAAGCTCACCTCCAATATTACGTCTCCTGACAAGAACATTATTATGGAGCTCCAGACGTGTAAGCTCTCGCAGGAGTAATGGCAGGTCGGGGAGCTGTTCCCTCAGAGTTGGCGGTGGGTTTTCCCCTCGTTCTAACTGAGCGACGATGTGCTGAATGACTGGATCGGCTCGTTGTTTGTCAGCAATTTCACCTTCAGAAAAAGATGGCAAAACAGGTGAAGAGAACTGCAGATCATTAACAAAACTGTCTGGTAAACTGTCAGTGTTAATGGAGAGAGTTTGCACAAGAGCAGCAACCTGGTCCAGGTTGGGTGAGCTGTACACCAGTTGCCTATCACATATTGCTTGAACCGAGTGCTGGTCAATGGAGATACAGGATGGATGTTCCAGATGTTGTTCAGTAAACTTCAGTATTCTTTCTTTCTCTTTCAGAGATAAAGGATCAGCCACCTGTTCAGCATGAGGTCGCCGAGAGAGACCATCAGCATCTGCATTCAACCTGCCAGCTCGATAATTGATCTTAAAAGAAAAAGTAGAAAGAGCTGCAAGCCACCTATAGCTTGTAGCATCCAATTTAGCAGAAGTTAGCAGATATGTCAGTGGGTTGCTATCTGTAACCACCGTGAATTCGGATCCATACAGGTAGTCATAGAATTTTTCTGTAACTGCCCATTTAAGAGCCAGAAACTCAAGTTTATGGGCAGGATAGCGACTTTCACTGCGGGAGAGACCTCTGCTGGCATATGCAATCACCCTGCTCCTTCCATCATGTTCTTGGTACAAAACTGCACCAAGACCAGTAGAGCTGGCATCAGTGTGTAAGATGTAAGGTTTACCTGGGTCTGCAAATGCAAGAACTGGTGCAGTACTCAGCTTCTGGATAACCTCTTCAAAGGCCTGCTGGCAGGCAGTTGTCCAGCGTGCAGCAAAGGGTTCTTTGGGGTCAAGGTAATGTTGCAACTTCATCCGTTTTGATTTTTTCTTACAGGGTGGATATCCAGCTGTTAACTCATTAAGTGGTTTTACCACTGATGAGAACCTTTCCACAAACCGGCGATAATACCCTGCGAAACCAAGGAATGATCTGAGCTCTTTAAGATTCTGAGGAACCGGCCAAGATGTTAATGTGGAAATCTTGTCTGGATCTGTCTCCACTCCATCACTTGAAACTACATGTCCCAGGTAGCGAACAGATGTCTGGAAGAAAACACACTTTTCAATAGACAACTTCAACCCGAATTCTCTCAGGCGTTGCAGAACTTTCTTCAGCCGGAGTTCATGCTCCTCTAGAGTTGGTGCAAACACTATTAAGTCATCAATGAAAACAAGCACTTCTTTTAAATTCATGTCTCCCATGCACCGCTCCATAAGACGTTGGAAGGTGCTAGGGGCATTAGTTACTCCTTGAGGCATACGGTTAAATTCATAAAATCCAAGTGGACAGACAAATGCAGTTTTATTCTTGTCCGTCTCATTCATCTCAATCTGGTAGTAACCAGATTTTAAATCCAATGTGGAGAACCATGTAGAGCCGGACAGGGCTGAAAATGTGTCCTCCAGCTTTGGCAAAGCATATGCATCTCTGATGGTCTGTGCGTTCAACTTCCTGTAATCAATACAGAGCCGTACTGCACCATTTT
>JBBPBX010009194.1:0-10265 GCA_038048925.1 Garcialebias charrua
CGGTTTGGTTCTGGTGGGGGTCCGCTTAGCATTTAGCCTAGCCTTAGCTTAGCCGATGGGCTAATGTTGTCGCGCGGCGCTTTTTAAGAGCGATCGCGGCGGTTGCTCCACAACAGACACGTCCACAAAGTTCACAGAGAGTTTCCAGCTCATTTATCCGTATGAGGCAACCTCTGATCGCACGCACGGTCCTAAAAAGCCAGCAGCTCCCACCCAGCATGTCCGCCAGCTCCCGGTCCCGGGATGTCGGCTTGGTAGCTCTGCTCGTTGCCTGTCGGGCGGCAGGGCAGTGGGAGCTCCGCTTAGGTCCGCTCGTTATATTTCAGGCGGGGGGAATTTGGGAGCGATCGCTAATACAGTACAGAATACACTAAAAATTGAAATAAAACATAAAAATAACAATTATACTTTATTTATAAAGCCATTTAAAACGACCACAGCTGCAACAAAGTGCTGTACACATGAAATTAAGAACATTTAAACACAAAAAAAATATATATATATTTTTTTTTTTAATGTCATATTTTTATTAATTATGATAATCTCGTAAATTCGGATCCTCGTAAGTCCATACGCTCGTAAGTCGGGGACTACCTGTAAATGGATCTAACTGATGAACTTTTGGAGTCAACCCATCTTAAGGTGTCTTATCCACCTTAGTAAACTAAAAATATCTATAAATCAATATGTTTTACTGATAATAAGTTAAAACTTTATTATGTGAGAGTAATTCAGCACATACACTGAATGCTAGCACATTTTACAAGATTTGGAAACGTTGCATGACCAAACCAGCTACAAGTCCATCCCAACTCATCCAATAAGACTCTTAAAGGGGACCAAATATTCAAAATTCACTTTTTAATGTTTTTTTACCCAAATTTGGGTATTTACTTCATAAAAAAACAGTCCTAAGGCCAAAAAAATGCACCCAGTGGTTTATTTACTATAAGTAGATTTATTTATCTTAGATAGAAACGCGCCGATTGCACTTCCTGCGGTTTGTTACGTCACAAACCGCAGCCACAACCCACAGCCACAACCCATTCCAACCTTTGTCCCGCCCCCGTCACCTAGCAACCCCTGGTGATGCTCCACCCACGCGGTTCCTGAGTTCATCACAGCCTGCACACTAGGTGGCGGTATGCACCTAACAGTTGTTTGCGATCCGCCATAAATCAAATGGAGAAGAAGAAGAATAGTTCATCTCAGCAGCAGAATGGCTCCTAAAGTTAGATGTTGCGTTGTTGGCTGCATTACACAACATGCGTCGATGCACACTCTTCCAGTCTCAGAGAGCAGAGATGCGTGGCTTAATTTTATTTTTAATGGCAATGTCCCGGCGACAATACCGAAGAAAGTTGTAGTTTGTGCAGCTCATTTCACAACAGACTCATTTCGCAACTACCAACAGTACCAGGCCGGATTTGCACAAAAACTTCTGCTTAAGGAAGGTGCTGTTCCATCTATTCGTCAAAGTTCTGCAGATGACGCTAGTGTAAGTACAGACTGATGTCTTTTAAATTATTTATTAGCATTCGGTATGAAGACGTGTTCTTCTGCACCTCGATAGTTTAGCTACAGCCTGTGCTAACTGTTTGTGTTCACGGCTTGAACACAATTTAGCGCAGGCTTATTGTTTATGATTAGCTTGTGTTAACTGAGATTTAATGTTCAACCTGTTCAATATTGGTTTCGGCATTGCAAGAAGCAAGAAGTGCCGTTCTGCATGAACATGATTTGTTGTTTATGAAATGCTAACGCGGAGCTACAGCTAATGCTAAGGCTGTGTACCATGTGTGTGTGTGTGTGTGTGTGTGTGTGTGTGTGTGTGCAACAACGAATCCATAAAATTTGGCTATTAAAAGCGTTGGTAACTAATTTCATCATCGATTCGTTGTGTCGCGCGATTATGCTTCTTTCACGGAGCCGCAGACCTGTTTTGTTCACTTGAACGTTGTAGAAAAGCTGGCTGACTCTTGAAAAACAAACAAAAGAAACCTCTGCAGCTTGCTGTGTGTTGCTTGAACAGACCGAGGAGGGAGGAGGAAACAGAACAGATAAATAATCGTTAGTTGCAGCCCTATAGTGTGTGTTTTCATCTTAATCTGAACGATTGTCTTTACAAAGCTGGTAGTTGTAACACTTTGAGACCTAATATTTTCTACTGATGGTCACAAGATCCTGTTTATCAAAACCATAAAAAGTCTTCTGAGTGACAAATATGCTAATTATCACTGTCCTCTTCAAATATTTTCTCCATAACATCAGCAGCTGTTATGTAGAGCATGCATATATATGTTATTTATGTTTTCAGTACAGTGCATAATATCCAAGTGTTGTAGGTCACCTCAATGCTCACTAATAAATATATAAAAAGCTGAATGTGCTGCATGAGACTGTGTCTCATCTTGCATAATAGTGGGCCAAGCTGCAAACAATTCTAGTTTGTGTTCACATGTTGTTTTGCCAGAAATATATTGTCAAAATCTTTAGTCCGGCTGTGATATAATTAGTATTTATTTCAATTTAGATATAATTATGTTATATAACATCTTTCATTAAACATAAAAACATTTTCATTTATCTGTCTGTTATCTTACAGGCTCAAACATCTACAAGAAGAGACGCTGCTTGCCAAACAGAGAATGAGCAAGTTCAAAAACGAACTGTGGGTACACGAACTGTGGGTACACAATTATCTCTGAGAACTCTTCAGCCCAACTACAGATCAAAAGGTTTGTAGCTTTGACTTTATTTGACTAAATATCAAATTGTTTGTTACTCATAAAATTACTTTTGTATAATAATATTCAACACATATAAAGATTTAAATTAAGCTCAACATACTGTGCACAAGTAACGCGTATATAAGACACCCATTAGTGTTTATCATCATACCTTTTTTAATAGAATAACTATTTTAGCCCGCTTCTTAGAGGGTGAGTTTTTGTCTTTTTCTATATCTCACCAGGTGTCAACACTACAGTGATAACCAGTGACACTTGTGTTGGCATGCCAAAAATCCCCTTCTCTGCACATCACACTGTCGTCACGTCTACTCCCATATTATTTAATCAAACGCTTTTGAAGCGTTTTCTGCGAGGTGTGCGCAGACGTCAACCAGTGAGGCGTGACCTCTCACCTCAGTGGGACTTGTCCCTGGTTTTACGTGCCCTGCTCAAAGCTCCTTTCGAACCTCTGAACAACGTGTCACTGAAGTTCCTGTCACTCAAAACTGCACTCTTACTGGCGCTGACGTCAGCAAAGAGAGTGAGCGATCTGTGTGCACTGTCTGTGGCCCCATCATGTTTACAAATCAAACAAGATGGAAGCTCTGCTATTTTAAGGCCCAACCCAGCTTTTATGCCAAAAAACTTAAGGCAAATTATTTTAAATGGTTTTCATCTTCCTCCTCACACTTCAGAGGAGGAAGCCAAACAACATTTGTTGTGCCCGGTCCGCGCGCTACAGTACTATGTGACGCGAACGACCAGTCTACGCCTGTCCCAGAGTTTGTTCATCCACTACAGGGCCAGCTCTGTGGGACGAGCCCTGTCATCCCAGCGGCTCTCACACTGGCTGTGTGAAGCCATCTCAGAAGCTTACAGAGTGTGTGGAGTAGAACCTCCTCAGACGCTACGTGCTCATTCTACACGGGCGTTGGCGTCCTCTGCAGCTTTACATGGTGGGATGACAGTAAGCGATATCTGCTTGGCGGCCTCGTGGGCCACGCCCTGCACGTTCATAAGATATTACCTGCGTGACATGTCAGGTCCCTCCATGACTAATTCAGTCCTGGGAGTTATGGATTAGCGGGGTAAAGTTTTTCATGTGGTGTTCTGCCACTCCACCTGCCTCTGTGCAGGATGTGTGAGTGTTGCCATCAGTCTCAGGGCTCTGGGACTGGGACTGAGTTTGTTGTGTTGTTACTGACTTTTGATCCTGTCTGTACATAGCTCTGAGTCAGTTTTTGTTCCCCTGTTTGGGGTCGCCGCTGAGGCCTGTTCTGGCCTTCCGGCGTTTTGTTAAAAACAAAAAAAAAACCACAAAAAAAAAACAAAAAAACAAAAACAAAACAATAATCAATGTTTGTGAGGCTGCGGTGCAGCTGTCACACGCCTGTCAGGCCTCAGTGCAGGCCTGCAGGCTTATCCGCCGATCACCAGCGCCCTCCTCTGGTGCGTCGTGACGTAGAACGTACGGATGACGTATGAGGAAGGACAGAGGTGTTTTGGGTGAGCAAGGGTTTCATGCTTGGGCTGGACCCAATGGGGCATGGACTACATCCTGCTACGCCCTTTATCCAATAGGAGCTAAAGGGCGAGCTATACGACGTATAACGTTGGTTACGTATTGTAACCCCAGATTATACGAGTATAGCGGAGCCCTTTAGCTATGTGGGCCCCATTGGCTCTTGGACGGCTGAATGATAAGCTGTTCGAGGCTGTTCCTTCCGTGTGGTGGACTTTTATGCACACGGGGCGGGCCCACACTGTAGGTGGGCGTGGACTAAAAGGTTATTCAGTATGACGCTGTCGCGGGGGAAGATATTGACCCTAGGTGTGAGTGTGAGAGTGGATGGTTATTTGGTGTGAGTGAGACAGGTCCCTCTTGTAAATGAGTCCCCGTGACTCAACGAGGCTAGCCTGTATAAATAAAGGTTGAATGAATGAATGAATGAATAAAGACAACTGGTCTGGAAGAGCACATGGAAGTGGAACTTGAGGGCACTAGCTCAATGTTCATTCCTGAAGAGCTGGACCCAACTTATGATGCTGATGAATCTATCACAGATTTAACCACATCTGCAGACATGTCGTGAGTAGATGATTATCTGTTTATTGAATTTATATAATGTATATCAATTCAAATGTAAATGTCTTTTAAATTTTTATTTTCAGAAACATCACACCAACTACAATACACAATGAAAAAAAATATATTGTGTATGAGACCAACATTTTAGAGTTGTTCAAGGAGTGTCCTGTGTGCAAGCACACATGTACCGTTAACAAGCGTCAACGCGGCACATTCATCTCCGTGGTGCAGAACTGCCCCCACTGTGAGTACAGTAGGACCTGGAACAGCCAGCCACTACTACGTAGCACTCCAGCAGGAAATCTTCAACTCTCAGCTGCAGTATATCTCTCTGGAGCATCATTTATAACAATACAAAAGGTATTTCAAATTTTCATACTTTTGAAATCTAATCAGAATTTAAATATCATAATCTTGTGTCAGTTTATAAAATTGACTGATTTTTTTTTGTGTGTGTGTGTGTGTGTGTGTGTGTGTGTGCCATCAGGTCTTCAGGGCTTTGCACCTACAACTCTTTGTTTACGAAACTTTTCGTCGACACGCAAGAACTTATATAGAACCTGCTATTATCAGCAAATGGAAGGCATCCCAGAATGACATGCTGCTCCACCTCAGCAAGGAAAATGTCATCCTTGGTGGTGACATGAGAGCAGACTCTCCAGGTTAGTTATATACTAATTAAAGGTGCTATGTGTAACTTTCAGCCGCATGAGTTTTCTCCGCAGGGTGTCTGGACTCTCCCTTAGAGATAGGGTGAGAAGCTCAGTCATCCGGGAGGGACTCGGAGTAGAGCCGCTGCTTCTCCACATCGAGAGGAGCCAGTTGAGGTGTCTTGGGCATCTGGTTAGGATGCCTCCTGGACGCCTCCCTGGTGAGGTGTTCCGGGCATGTCCCACCGGGAGGAGACCCAGAGGAAGACCCAGGACACGCTGGAGGGACTATGTCTCTCGGCTTGCCTGGGAACACCTTGGGATTCCCCCAGAGGAGCTGCTCCAAGTGGCTGGGGAGAGGGAAGTCTGGGCCTCCCTACTTAGGCTGCTACCCCCGCGACCCGACCCCGGATAAGCGGAAGAAAAGGGATGGATGGATGGATGTGTAACTTTCTGTAGAGCACAGAACTTTGAAATATTTTCAACAGGCAAAGCATTCTGATCCCTCCCCGTCATAGCCATATATGGCTCTGCCCTCTTGCTCTGCTGAAATTCAAATTCAAGCTCTGTTTTTATTTGCTGGTTACAAACTCTGTTTTTATAGTCTGGTTAAGGACGGGTTACTCTGTGTTTTTAGTGTTTTTATAAATGCTGATAGAGAAGCAAGGGGACTACAGTATAGTTTTTTTCAGAGATTAGTTTGTTTTACACCAGTCTGTCAGTAGATGGTGACAGAGTGAAGACATATGTTAAAAATATATTGTTAGAAAAGTTACAGACTGCACTACAAAGTTACATAGTGCAGATTTAATATGTGATGAAGTGTGATAACAGTTTAACTGTATTTGTATACTTTTAGGTCATTCTGCAAAATTTGGAAGCTATACAATGATGAACATGAGAACCAACACTGTGATCGATATTCAATTAGTTCAGGTGAGTACAAATTAATGTCTCTGTAGGGAGATTTAAAATGCATGGACTTGCATGTGGTAATGCTTTTTAACATACTGGTGTTCTTTCAGAGCAATGAAGTTGGTGGCAGCACTAATATGGAGAAGGAGGGTCTGAAGAGAAGCCTTGCACTATTGGAAGAGCACAAATTGACTATTGACTGCATAGTCACTGACAGACATCCACAGATTCAGAAATTTCTCAGGGAAAGCCAAATCAATCAGTTTTATGATGTCTGGCACATGGAGAAAGGTACATTGTTTTTATAACAATTCATATACATTGTGTAAACTGTTTAAAAATATGAAAAACAAAAAAACAGAACTGAAAATAAAAAAAATTATAGATGAAGAGATCTATATAAAATAGTATTTTCTTATATAGGAATTTCAAAGAAGCTAGACAAGATAAGTAAGAAAAAAAAATTCGAGGAACTGAAGAAGTGGTTACCAGCCATTAAAAATCACATATACTGGACTGCAGCAACATCCCAAACCGGACCAGAGAGGGTGGCGAAATGGACATCAATTCTAAACCATGTCCGGGATGTCCACGTCCATGAGGACCCTGCCTTCCCCACCTGTCTTCATGCAGTTCGAAAAAGCAAAGACAAGAAAAAATGGCTCACAGCAGGTATCTTTATCAAAAAAACTGAAAATGTAAAATTTTGAATTAAATTTTATCACAGTACTGCTATTATTTTTTTCAGCAACTCCTACATTTTACCAGCTGGAGAAACTGATCAGTACAAAAAGGGTCCTAAATGATGTTTCCAAACTCAGCCCACACCACCAGACATCTGCATTGGAATCTTTTCACAGCGTGATCTTGAGATTTGCTCCTAAAAATGTGGTCTACCCTTTCCTTGGAATGCTTTGCAGGTAAATATTTTTATTTTTTAATATTTTATTCTGAATATATTTTGTCACATTTTTGTTAATTTTGTTCTTATACAGACTCTACCTGGCAGCGCTTCATTTCAATGAAAATGCAGGACGAGAGCAGGCAACAACATCCTCAGGTGATCCGCGTTATCGGAGACATTTCCCCAAGTCCAAGAAGGGCGAGTGCAGAGTAAAGCCCATAAAAACAGAAGCAACGTTTGGTAAGGGTATAAAAATATTTTTATTTTAAAACTTGGCCACTTTTTATGAAATATATATATATATTTTTTTAAATGACACAAAGTATGTACAAAATGAGTGAACTGACTGTTTTCTTTATACACAGGTTATGTTGATGACTTGCTGTTTCTGATTATGGGACCAGTCTTTGAAAACCCAGAACCATATCGTGTAGAGATGCTCAAAATACAAGTCCCTCCAGAACTGTCTGCTGAGTACGAACATCCAGAAATGGAAGAGGTGATCAGTAAGTTCGTGTCACGTTTCAATCGATCGGAGGCAGGCGGAAGCCAACATACTCTCCATGGCGGTCAGGATACTCCAGACGAATCCGCAGGACAACACACGAGGGGAGGACAACTCTGATCCTGCGTCCCAAAAATCCCCAACACCAGCTGACAAAACTTCTATATGCCATAAACCTATAACGACTGAAAGAAAAAAATTATTTTGTGTAATAAAAAGTGTATTTTGGAAAAATGTTGTGTTTTATTTGTTGCATTTTATAATACTATTATGCTAGACAATAATTGTTCTATGCCCATAAAAGTTGAGAAAGATTGAAATCTTTGTTGTGTAGAAAAAAGTAAAAAAATGTTGCCCTAGAGGCACTATTGAACCTTGAAAATAATGTAATTACTTCAACGGGATTTGCTTCATTTTTTATAAGAAATGCAATGTCATAAAACTTACTTTTCTATTCCTCTTACATTTAAGCCCCCATAATCTGCTCTCCATATGTTGAAGGCATTTTGTAGAGAATAGACATTCAGGCACACAGGGTCTAAACCAGGATGAAGAGTAATGCACGGAGGTGGTTCATCCAACTGCTGCAGTCGCCGTGTAACCTGTATTGAATATCATAATTTCAGTTTGTTAGAACTATTGTGTTGCTATTGTACTTAATGGTCCATAAATTATATAAATTTTGTATCAACGTTACCTGGTTAATCTCCAGACAGCATACATTTTCAACTTCAGTTGGCATGGTCCCACATTTACCACAAAAACACCTACATATAATAAAGGTGAGGTAAGTATTGTAAGTTTATTTGATGAGAAAAATAAGTTTCTTTGATAAATATTATTTTAAAGAAATATAATAAATTTGATAGCAAAAATGGCATTTTCAATAGCAAATATGACTTTTTGCTATCCAGTATAATGTTAAATGGGATATTTAAAATAACTTATTTCATAACAAATCTAAAAACACATTAGATAACAAATATACATTTATTTTTTAACATAAATGATAAATTTAAAAGGAAAAAGTATTTTGGAGATAATCAAACGTAATATTACAAAAACAATTAAATGTAACCACACATAAAGTACCTCATTGTCAATTTATAAGCAACTGTATTGTTAGATAGCCAATATAACGTTGCAAATAAAATAATAGTGTCACAAAAATAGCATTACAGTAATTTCGTATTGCAATGTTGATAACATGAGTTTTTAGTCTAAACATGAATCACCATTCAGACAACGCTTGCTGCATCCTTAATGGTTGTGCAGGTTGATCCACATCTTCAGCCTCTGGGTCTGACTCAGGGTCAAATATATACGGCTGTACAACGGAGCTGCTAGCAGTAGCCATTTCTAAAGTTAAATGCTAACGTGAACCCTTTGGAGGGCGGAGTTTATGTAAATAGATTTTAGAAGGGCGTGCACTTCCGAGCTCATTATCATAAACAGCCTGTTTTGAACGGAAGTGAAATTTGGCAGAAATAGAAAGGGGATATTTTATTATCTAAGTATTATTTTGTGTATAAAATTGACTGAAAATGGTCTGGATAGCACACAGATGCACCACAAAAAATTAGATATCCTACATTTGGTCCCCTTTAAGTAAATATGACGGGAAGCGCCACTTTGGTTTATCAGCTGTAGTATCAGTAATTGACAATTGCATATAAACTGGGGCATGGTCACTGATATGGATTGACCCTATAGAGCATGCAGTAACTTGTCCCATAATCTGAGGAGGTATAAAGAAAAAATCTATTCTTGAATAGGAATTGTGTGGGTTAGAATAGAAAGTAAAATCCCTATCTAGTGGATTCAGGGTTCTCCATACATCTGTCAGTGATGTATCATTTAACATTTTCATCAGTGGCGTCCCTGTACTAGATTTTCTCTGTGCTGTTACTGTGGACCTGTCCTTCTTTTCATTTAAACAACAATTGAAATCACCGCCCAGCACCGTTAGAGGGCTCTTATATTCCTCCAGTTCAGCTGCTATCTCTGTCCAGAATGATGGGGGCGGCGGGTTAGGAGCATAGATATTCATCATTGTAATAGATGTACCCCAAAGGGACCCTCGGACGAGGATGTATCCGCCTTCTGAGTCCTGTTTGTAAGACTCAGGTACAAAAGGTACCGCTCTATGTATTAAAATGGCTACCCCTCTGCTATTAGAGGAGAAGGAGGAATAAAAGACCTGGCCCACCCATTCTCGCTTAAGTTTCAAGTGCTCTTTATCCACCAGATAGGTTTCCTGAAGAAATGCAATTTGCATCTAGTCTTTTTTTAGAAAGCTTAATATTTTCTTCCGTTTTATTGGGTGATGTATCCCCTCTTCTCTGTTTTTTGCAGATGATGTGGTCCTATTGGCTTCATCAGTTCGTGATCTACAGCTTTCGCTGGAGCGGTTTGCAGCTGAATGTGATGCGGCCGGGATGAGGATCAGTTCCTCCAAATCCGAGGCCAT